>JAAAJZ020000015.1:0-12913 GCA_010015985.2 Actinopyga echinites
GGCAGGTTGGCTAATGAGTGAAAAATTGGTGTTAGTGGCACAAGGGCTGTGAAATGGTGTCTAATGAGGTTAGGCCCATGTAACAAAATGCACAGCACTGTTCAAGGGCTATTTTTGGACATACCAATTTTTTTACGTTAATTTTTGTAGCATTCCTTATATGCCAGTGCAGCTGCTGCCAAAGAAGGAAATCAGAAAAAAAAAAGAAAAAAGAACAGTGGCGCCATGAAAGAAAACACTGACAAAATAAAACTGCTATCATCATATGGCAATTCAGAATATATCTACAATAGCATGTTACCTAAACAAGCAAAACAGGAAAGCTAGTTAATTTTTTTTCCTTTTTTATCATTTTTTTTTATTTTTTTATTTTTTCATCACCTCTCCTCCACTCCTTCTCACTACTACAGCCAGACTCCCCATCAGCTATAATCACTCAAATAGATATCGATGTTGTCATGTTTTTAACTTGAAGCTCTCTTTTTCAACACTTCATGAATAAGGGCTCCATACTCCCCTTTCAGTTCACAACTGAAATGCTCCACCTTTCTGGAATTGCCAAGCGATCATACGCCTCATATTCCAAGGCCTCACATCCAACTTCAACCCCTCCCCGTCACGGCAAGCGCATTCTCCTGATGATCTGCTACTGCCAATTGGTCTCTGGAAGTCAGTCTATCTGTCGACTGACAGAAAAACTGGAAGTAGGGTGTTTAGGAGTGGGGGTTGGGCGTTCAGGCTGACACCTCGGCAGTGACAGTGCAGTTGCGGGCGATGTGACCCTCTTGGTGGCACCGGTAACACTCTTGGCTGTAACCGCCACCGGAAGTACAGTCACGAGCAAGGTGACCTGTTTTGCCGCAGCTGTAAATGTGAGATCAACAGTAAGAAATTAAACTAAGCAAGAGACATTGAAAATTTCACATAAAACAAGTTTAAGTAGAAGTTTATGGCACTTGGAATCTTGGAAGTTCCTTGCTGGGAAATTTCATAGTTCAAGGGACATTTTGGCAACTGGAGGGAAATTTGGATAGTTTGTATGCAGAAATTTGTACATAAATTTGGTAAACTTCACTTAATTGTCTGTGAATCAACATGTATTCAAGCCTTGCCCCCCCCCCCCCAACCACTGCACCACTTACTCAGCAATGCATAAAGGTGGATGCACCTACTCCAGTTATTACAGAATACGCATCTGTGCTACTGTCTGTACTGGAGTAAATGATGAGAATGATACAATTGTCTCCAGAGAAACACAGAAATACCAATCACAGTGTTGTTGCTCTTTAAGTCAAATTCCTTTCATCTGGAAAACACCGATAACTGGGCAACTGACAGTTCCTGCTTCCACACAACATTAAAGGGAATGCAGTGATACGATTGCCACTTACTGATTCATTACAGGCACAGTATCACAAATAACTTCCATTCACATGCAGGGAGTGAGAGTAATGCAAAAATCAAAGAAGAATGGGGTGAATATTTCAGCCAAGTGAATAAACCAAACTTGCCCATGCTGTAACCATTACCTACAGTAGGTGGTACTCACCTGTAACAGGCCCTTCCATTACTGCCACCCCCACCTTGACGGTCAGGGCAGTTGTAGGAGAGGTGACCAGTCTCACCACAACTGTAGCATTCTCTTCCACCATCGTTGTTGACCTTATCAGGGCAGTCACGAGCAAAGTGACCCTGCTTTCCGCAAGCATAGCAGGTAGAACCACCACCCCCACTGGAAACATCATCCTTGGAGGGGCAATCCCGAGCAAGGTGGCCCTCTTCACCACACTTGTAGCAAGTTCCTAGAACAAATATACAAAGAAAAAGACAGAAATGAAAAACAATGTTGCAGCATATTTTTTTTAACACATGAGGTTTTCTTTTTGGTTTATTTACATGCTACTAATTGTACAACAACAAATCACCTTTCAGCTTCCTAGGGTGAAAAATTTTCTCTGCAAAAAGTTGATAAATGGACATTGAAATCACCAAGTGTTATGTTTGAGTACATTAAGTGGCATTAGTACCAATGATGCATGGTAATCTGGAGGTCAGGGGTTTTCCTCCATGCACAATGGGTGGTTTACCATCTGACCTTATGCTTTAAATTGAAGAGAACCAATCTGAGCAAACATGTTCCATTGGAATCCACGTGATATGAAGTGCTTGCATCATCCTTCAAAAAAAAGGAACGATGCTTGCATCATACTTCAGCTTAAAAAAAAAAGGGAACAGGCTCTTGGCCAATGTGATCATATGACACTGTCAAAATTTTTATTTCTATACACTTTTGCATACTTCTCAAATAGTGTAGCCTACTGTAAATCTAACAACCCCAGCCAAAGGTTATAAATCACAAGTATAAACCACACTGCCCCCAATCTTCACAGGGTGGAGAAGCTACTGATCTTCTATACAATTAAATAAATTTAACCTGCTGCCAATGCTGCTTAATGCTTTCCATAACACAAAGACGGGTGACATGTGACTCAACATGCTTTCAACTGTTCCAGCACACACACAGATTCACGGCTACATCCTGAATGTTTAGGAACTTAAGAGGATACTCACTACAAGACAAACAACTGCTGCATATTCAACAAAGACAGTACATGACATTAATCATTCAAGTGTCCAAAATCCAAGTCAGTCACCAAAATGTATTCCACTGAAATCATCTGTGTGATGTATAGATATCGTGTACTGATGTCATGGCACATGGATTTATTTGTCAATCATTCTGTAGGGCAAAAGGAACTAACACTTATACTGCTGTCTGCTTATCTCCTTTGTTTTCTTTTGAAGGTCTTACTTCCTTTTTCTGCCTTTGGAGACATGTGCAGTAAAATGTTGAGCAATAAAAACCAATCCTGGCCAAAAACAGTCAGCAGTGAGGTGAAATGACCTGCTTGAATCTAGCAGTAGTAGTAGTAAGTCATTTTACACCAATGAAGAACTTATTCTCTGCTATCCACAAAATTAAAGCAGCCAATCAACAGAACCCACACAGATCAACATTGAACTCAAAATTAAATCACTGGAAAGGGAGAAAACTAACATTTCTCGGCTCTTCAACTTGGAAGCGAACAAACATACTGTAACACTGTCTTCTTTACAATTAGAGTCATTGTCAGTGTTGACACCAACCTAGACAAATTCTGGAAGCCTTTAAATTAACTGACACATAAGGTCCTTGCATGTAGAATTTACTGCTTGGAATTTCCACCCATCTGTCTGGTGTGGTGTGGGTATTCACCAACAACTTACAAGTTTCTGTTTGCTACATCTGTTCTACTATTTCTACATTATTCTCAAGAGCAGTGAAGCTTCCTGGGGACTTTATCTACCACTGTGCTAAATTGCTGATGCTGCTCTCTCATTGCAGAAGCCTGCCTTTCGATTAGACAAGGTGTGCAAATAGTGCATTACAGTATACTGTACATGTAACAAGGGGTGAGTAAATATCTGCAACATAAATACCAATGTACACAATGAAATTATTCCTTTTGAATCAATGGCCCTGGTACATGCAACAAATACAAAACAGTACAAGCACAGCAAGGGGTATGTGAATTAACTATTTCCTGTCCTGGAACTCCTTGAATGGCTCTATTTAAACATGTTGAACACTTTGAGAGAGACAATGGAAGCAATGAGGTAGACCACACTTCCCACTGAACCTCATTCATGGCTGTAGACCAGCTGCGTGCAATGTTCTTCCTCTTACTACACAACTTGCAAAATGGAAATCTTGCTGAACATTCTCTGTGATGGACACAAGACTCAAACATGTGGAAAGCCAAGTCACTCACAAATAAACTTTAACAAAGTTGTTGAAAGGTTGACTGTCCTGTCAGCTGACATTTGATCTTTACCTTCTTATCAAACAACTTTTAAGATAAGCATATGTAAATATCTTCATTCAGAAGTTCTGTCAAAATGACAATGACAGAAATAAAAGCAGTCTACATTCAGTATTTCTAAGGCAACAGCAGTACATCTGAACAGTACCAACAAAAAGAAAGCATCAAACTGTTATTCTGAAGTACTCTTCACAAGTTTACACACACTACAAAAACCACCCACAGCCAATGCTCTGGGCCAGCGAAATGTATTAAGTCGTCAAGGGACTGAAGAATTGGGAACATGTTGTTATAAAAAAAAAAAATTGACATGGAACATTTTTCCTTATTTATATTGATATTCCAACTCCTTATTTGGTGTTTCCAACTGGTCACTGACTTCTTGAGGGCTGGAGTGACTGCTGTTTTTCACTATTCTTATCGAACATTGGTTTTGTAACTTACAGGGTCAGAATAAAAACAGCCTTGGTAATACCTGTCGCAACCTTTTTAAAGTTCTCTTTGGACTACCAAAGGATAGTGTCACTTACTTCTTCTGTTATGGAAGTCTCGTTCATTTATTTCTAGTATTTACCCATTGTTCTACCAGTATTTTAGCTACTTCTCACATAGCACAAATGGTTTTTCAATCATATGTGGCAAATTTAATGTTACACCTTGTTTTTATTTTCTGGTATTTATCCGTTTATCCCATGCGCCCTTTATCCCAGCATAAGTCAAACTTTTAATGAGAAGAGCCTCAGTGGATTTATCATACCTTCACCCGTTCGTGAAGATACATCAGTATAGTCTTGCCATCTGTTTATTAAATATTTTGTATTTCACTGTGGACTCTACTTTATATTTTGCATGGTCAGAGAGCTGTAAATAAAATGTGATAATGCAGCAGGAAAGTGAAGTCTGTCATTATTTGCATTTTGCAAAGGTTTCAGCCCTCGAGACCAAAGGTCCATGAGACTGAAGGTCCGTGAGACAGAAGTCATTGTCCTATTAATACCGTTGGCACTTTTCACTTTCAGTCTCACAAACCTTTGGTCTCTTAAATCCTAATTCACTTAGGGTCTCAGTCACCTATGCTAATGCAATTTCAGTCTCGTGGACTTTCGGACTGATGGGATTCCCCCATTTGCATAAGAACACAGGACAAAATAGGGGAGGGGCAGAAAATTTCCTGCTTTTCAGCCCTCTAGAGCAAAGGTCCATGAGACTAAGGTCTGTGAGACAGAAGTCATTGTCTTATTAATACCTCTGGCACTTTCCACTTTCAGTCATGACACCTGAAAGGTGATAGACCTGACAACATAAACACTTTGAAGAAACAGACAAAAAGAAAAAACAAAAAAGAGCATTCTTTTCTTTCTTCCGCAGTATATTTGTCTGCATGTCCTACTGAAAGAATGTGCTACTAAGCACATTACTAGATAGTGTTGTACCGATACTACCCATTGCTGATATTACGATACGTGATATTTTAATTCTTCAATATCGGCTGATTCTACTGATCCGATACCGAAATTTTATTTCAGAGTTTGTCGGATGCAAAACCATAGCACCCGATCCTTTGCAGTATTTCTTTCATTACTTTATGTCATTTAGTACAGCCTACAATAGGTTTGTCGATGTATGCACGAAGCCGTGTAGTACAGTACTATTCCCACTACAAGGTATCGTTTCATTTCTGGAAGGAAACACATGAATTTTAGATAACAAGGAAATGTTAATGTATGAAAATGATAAATTGTACAAATCAGTTTTACTAGATGTACCAGTAAACCAGGCCGCCAACATTCAGTTCTCATTCTCCTGCAAGCTCATGCTTACGTTAACATTACTACACAACACTATGTGTAATACTATGGTATTACACAACACACACAACACACCATGCATCGTCGACCCCGACAGTATTTCACGATGCACTGTGTAGTTTAATTGGCTACAAGCAAGTCAATCCCACGAATATGGCAATGCAATTTTACTGTATGAATTTCTTCACATACAGTTTAGTCAATGGAGATGCCTAATGGAGTTTGTGTGTGGAGGGAAAAGATCTTTTGTTTCAAAGAACAATCTCACAGAGTTTTTTGTAACTGGTCCAAGCAAGTCAAATTAACAGAGTGCAACTGCAGTGGACATTTCATGGAGTTAGAAAAAAGAAATTTCTATCAAGGAATATTGGTTGTGCAGTATCAGCATTTTAGGTATTTTACCAATACTTGGGTGCGGATCCAGGTGGGGGTGCACCCGGCGCACAACCCCCTTTTTTTCGATGACCAATGATTTGTTTTTGCCTCATATCTGAATCGTCTGACGAAAAAATGAGCAACTAGGTATGAAAAATATGCTTCCCAGATGCAGGGAAATTGCATCCAAGCGCATCTAGAATTCAAACTTTCTTGAGGGAGGACCCCCAAAACCCCGCCAAGGCTTCGTGCCTTCGGCGCTCGCTCCTCGGCCTTCAGACGACAGTGCGTGCCCTGCCCCTTTCTCAAAATCGTGGATTGGCACCTGAATACTGATATATGAAGAAAATGACGAATATCAGCCCATACTGATAGTGCTACCAATAATTGGTCCATTACTATTATAAGCTATGTTACCATTCTTGAGTAAATGCAGAATATACAAACATTAGTCATAAGTCAAAGAGTTACAAAACATGACTTGTTACCAGAACCGACCTTCCTCCCTACCCCTGCTCACAGTTTAAATTAAATGTGAGTGATTGACCCTCTCATATAACCAGCTCTTCATATCGATCTCTGCATACAATTCCCTAATGTGGAATTTCATTATGAGACTGGTTACCTGAAATACTAAACAGCAACGCTGTGTGTAAGGTATTATACTTAACTTTTAACAAATTATATCATTACTAAATAATGCAGTCCAGGTCTGCCAACCCTTCACTTCACCCACAATTATGGTACGCACCTCTAATTTCAGAGAATGATCTACTTAGTTACCCAACAGGAAGGAAATCCTGCGAAGAGGAAGCCATACAGGAGTTACAACCATGCAATTGCACCAGTACTGAATGCAACCTCATGGAAAAGATACTGTAGAACATGGAATGACATTTCATTTTTACACCCACTCATTTGTCATTTGAATCCCACCTGACAGCCCACGGGACACCCTATTTATGCTCTGCAATTAGCCTTAATCAGCTGTAGGTGGCACTGAGACCCAATTTATATGTTTAATGTATGACTGGCATTAACATGCATGCATTGCAAACACTCTTGGTTTGTGGTGAATAAATTTGCAAATATTCACAAAGAATCTCAAACTAAGTGCTGTACTAAGGTGCCTGCTTCTATAAAGCAGCCAAACCATGGATGGGAGTCTAGGTTTATCAGACTGAACAAAGCAAGAATTATAAGAGGTCTGTCAACTCAACAATTCTGAGACTTAAAAGATTTTGTTCCAATGCCTTTCACTGTCAGTTTCACTATTGACAAGGGTAGGGTTGAGTATGGGACAACATTCTGGCACAGCGTGCACCTATTATTAACATACTGCTCTTCAAGCAGTAATCACGTAGGTGGGCATACCAGGTCAAAATCTTCCAGGTTCTCTCCATTTAACCTACTTATAGGGAAAATGTAGTCACCCCAAACTGAATTAGTGTACCCCTCTGTGCTAATTTGTGAATGGCTCTTTTTAATCATGTGATATCTGTTTTGTTGTTGAATTGCTGAATTTTGCAGCATAACACCTTGCTTGTGCAGTACTGATGTTCAGAAACATGAAAAATACTTGTAAGAGAAATGCGAGGAGAATTGCAAGATTTTGATGATTTTTCAAAATAAAGTTGGGATAACTGCTTATTCCCTTTACCAATGTCTGGCAAATATTAATGACTTTTGAATGATATAAATTATTAAAGCCAACAGAAGTGGAGATGTATAACATTTACAGAGGTACATCCCTAGACCCCCACCCCAACCCTAGTCCCCATTTACAGAGGTACACCCCTAGGCCCCACCACTTACTGATATCGCTCATTGTGACTTCTCCCATAAACCAGCTTTGACAGACCTCAGTATTCAATGTTAGGGCAAAGATGGGGAAAAGTGCTAATCTTTCTAAAAAAATATTCTGACCCAAGTCCTTCATTGTTATTCGCATTTAATCCACTTAACATACTCCAGCAACTGAGACAGGAGTCAGCACAAGCAAAGGGGGATAAGGTAGAGGGTTCCTTCCCCCACCCCACATTTGGGAAGAAAATTTGCTCTTTTCTAGGCAAACCTGGCCCATTTCAGGCAAACTTCTGGTAACACAATTGTCAAAATTTCAGGCAAAAATGCACAGCCGCCACCAGAAGGTATTAGGGTGTGAGCCTGAGACAAACTTGACTACACCATGTGTGAAATTCACCTTTGACCATTTTCAGGTATTCATGAATATTTTTTCTATATACTTTATTTAAAAAAAAAAACAATACTTCTTTTTATAATTCTTGTCTGCTCTCAATAATTGGTAATGTACTCACATTTTGAAACATTATTCTTTACTCATACTTGTGAGAATGGATTTGATCTCATACAGAATTTGACAGTTACATCATTAGTACTAATGCAAACTTTTGTACAAGGAAAACCTGCTCACTTGTGGTATGTATTTGTACTCTCACTATGGTACATTTTCCAGTGCTCATACCAGTGAGTATGGATTTATACTTATGCTCACAAGTTTTGAAAGATATTACCTTACTGCTAATGAAAACATTTGCAATTATACTCACAAAAGAAAAAAGAAATAAAAAGATGCGTACTCCACAATCGTGGTATTCATTGGCATAGCAAGACACTCGGGGGCCCACGGACAAGAGACAGCAAGGGCTCCCAAACCAATAGCCTACTATAAAGTGGAACACTACCATGGATTAGTGCGTGTCGTACAAGAAAATTGTTTGCTCAAAAGACACCCCTCTCCCTGCAACTTTTGCAAAAAACTACAGATTTTTTAGGTATTTTGATGTCATTCTCCCAAATCTCTGGGTGGTAAGACGGTAGGCAGAGTTACAAGTTTTGAAAATTTTCGGCCGTACTTGGTTGGGGGCCCCTGGACATTGTCCACCCAAACCACCTGCTTGCTACGCTCCTAGTGGTACTCCATTAAAACTCAAGACACTGTGTTCTTCCTACAAAACCGATATAAACACTTTGTAGAAACCACACTATCTGAAGCAAGAAACCAGCTCAGCGAGTTGATGGCTCAAAAAATCTCCATAATTTGCCATGAAGAAGTCTACTCTTGGCCACTTTGAAAAGGAACAGTAAAATAACTTGACAATATTTCAGTTGCAATCTGAGATGTCTACAAAACTTACTAACTTTGTGTTACAAAATGTGTTCAAAATATAAAATTGCACCTTCACTTGAGAAGGTACCATTATTAACTGATACAATTTACAAAACATTGTTATAAAGATTAATGCTAATAATATTTACAACAATCTTAGTTTCAGATCTTATGCTGTCTAAATATTTTACTGAGGTTACAATTTTTTCTGATCCATGCCCACACAGATTACGACTTCTGACAATTTGGTCCAAAATAGTAAATTAACCCCATAAGAAGAATGTGAAGGATTAAAACATATAAAAATACTTTATTCTGTCAAAATGAGAGATTTACATGTCCTGTTTTGATTTCATTCTAATGGGCTGAGTCAATTGATGACCTATAGAAAGAGGGTCGCAAGACACAACAGGTGGCCACCATCTTGGTAAGCATTAATGTTTGGACTCGGCAAGTAGTTTCGCCTATGAGTAACACAGTAAAACAGTGACAGCAATCTTCTGAAATTTTCCCTGAATATACAAGTCTAATGAAAAACCAGCAATTGGTATGTGAACAATAATTACCATTTTTGCTTGATTTATGTTGAATTTGTTGTATTTTAAACATAGCAAGTTGATGTTCTGAAAGTGGTATCTACACTGTCAGAAGTGGATATAGTATATGTATAAACTGTATAACATTAGGACTGTCTATGCACCAGCATAGGCTACGGCAGCCCAAGGTTACTGGAGTAATGCTAAGCATACAATGCCAGCCTGGAAGGCATACCAAAGTGCCACTTAATGTGCTCTGTAGGTGTAGCAAGACGGCTTATGCTGGCAGCATTCTGAAGATGTCTTCGTACCTCCCTGCACATGACAATATGTATTATACTTGTTCCATACCTATAGGAAGTCTGCGGCTGTTTCACACTCAAGCAGGCTTCCAAGGAGATCTAGGTGAACTCATTAGAATAAAAGTGAGATCAAAATTATCCATCAAACAGGACAGAAAGACTTATATCAATTTCCTCTTTGAATGCCTTGCTTAAATCAAAAGCTGGCTGCCAAAACATATCCTCACTAACATGTTTAATTAAGTGGTACATTTCAAGAATATATCTGCAAAGTTTTCATTATTCATTTTTTCAGATTACTTTCAAATCTAATGTAATACAAAACTGTCTGGAAGAAATCACTTACTTCTAAAATATGAAATATCAAGCACTAATGAATTCTGTCACAAGGAGTACTTGCAAATGAAACTGTAAAATACACTGTACAAAATCCAAAGATGGCTTTTTAAGGTTTTGATAAAAATATTTCATAAGCTCTGCTTCCCCCTTCTGACATTGTTTTCCTATTTACAGACGATATTGGCTGTGACACTTTCTTGGGTTGTACTGAAAAATAAAACTGCATAGATGAAATACTAAACCTCATAAACATATTATCATGAATAAAAATTGCCCCGTAAATATCTAAGTATCATTAACTGGCAAAGATCCTTCAGAGTAAACCAAATATACAACGACATATATATAAAAAAGTTATCAATTACCACTTAGGAAGTTTAATTTCTTCTAAAGGAAAACAGCTGCATAGTGGGATGAGACTTAAGTATAAGGCACTTTCTTTCCCCTTGAGAGTTCACTAACAAAAAAGTCAACACCATTTAAATGATGGTCAACACCACTTTAGAATATTCAACACCACTTTCAATTCTTCATGCTTAATCTTGGGTGGATAGTTTTGAACTGCCTTGCATTCCTCACCGCCCCCCCACCCCCTCCAACCCCCCCCCCCGGTCTCCGGGGTTCCTACCTACTTAATGCTAGAGGAACATTGGGGACATTATTCTGTTTCACCCTTGGTAACGGTTTCTCAATGCTCACCGTGGCCGGCTCTAGGATTTCGCGGTCGAGTATGCATGCACTGACCGTAATCAATGTTTGCTAGGTGGGCAAACACCATCACTTGCATGTCCACTTAAACTAACAGTCAAATTCTCTGTTTATGGTGGCTCTATAACTTTCGATGCGGGTTCAATTTCTAAATATCAAAACAAAAAATAGCTCAGCAAACAGTGAAATTTTCTCCTGTACAAACGCCATACGTGAATGGTGACCCAAACGTGCCGATTAAGCCCTAATTCCACTCCACAGAAAACTCGCATGATATTCTACCCAATGCAACATCATTGTCAGGGTCAAAGTTCAGACAGCAATCTTTTTGTCGAGGTAAAACTTTTATGCGTTAATTATAGATAACAATTTTTACCACAAGAGGTTTGAGCAACAGTTTAAACTGATTTTATGAATTTGTCTACAGACATTCGAATTTCAGCTAAATGACAAAGACATTACTAAATTCAAAAAGAGAATTCCTCTCCTGTGATGATCTCGTCATTTGTCATAGTTTGGTTCTGTTTCGAAAGCGAACACCAATATAGCATTTGCCGCACCTGTCTTTTTTACAAAGCATAAAGGCAGATAAATTAATAAGTTTTTGTTTCTTAAGGTTTTTCGCTGACAAGTTTACGGCAGCTTCTCAATCGGCCATCGTAAAACCAACCTCATAAGTCATCCACGCTTTTCTAAATTCAGCGGGGCTCGTACACAACAATGTGAAACTCATATAAAAGGCCTTTTTAGCCACTCCGAGTATTATTATACCCATGAGACTCATATGTTGGGCAAAAGTTTATTTAAATGCTCCTCCGCTCTGGCGAACGGACCAATGAGAGCGCTTCTTAGGGACAGCGTTCGTGTTGAGGATGTCACGCAGCGTGTCCCACGCGTATATTATTTCACGTACTCTGTCGCTCCCAGCGCTAACATGGATGTAAAGAACAAGTCGGCAGTAACATTTTATACCACAGTGGCAGTTACGATACCTCGTTGTTTTTCAAGAGCAAAGTGTCCGTCGTTTGACAGGCAAATTAACCTGTAGGTCATCATAGTTTGTATATGGGTACATCACCAATAGGCCTACTCACGCCCGAGCTAGAGAAGGCGACGAAAGATACGGGTGAAAGGAAGTATGTGATGGTCGTGCATCCTATTATATCAGGTGTTCCTTTAAATGCGACAGCTTCGGGGACTTACAAAACGCAGACAGTATTGTACTGGTTCCTTCGAGATTTTGCAAGGTGCGTAATAATGTTGTAGACATCATATTAATGGAACAGCTGTTAAATACCTCGACGATGTGGAACATTTGGACAAGATTTGACCACCGAAAATGGCGTTAAAGTTCAAATTAAATGAAAAATCACAATTGAAGGGATCCCCCCCCCCACAAAAATAGAGTATTATCGTGGAAATGGGTGGTGGGGAAGGGAGGGGGTGGTATTTCTAGCAGCTATCACGAAATAACAACTTTGGAACAGTAGAGTAAAAGAGAAAGTCGTAGGACTTATGATCAACTTAAAAGAAGTTATGAGTACTGCAGTATTCAAAATCCCACTATAAGGCTGGAATGGCGACAAAGTGCAGGGTTTCCCTCCCGAAATTTCAATGCGCATCAAAAATTTTGAAAGCAACATGTTTTTCTTTTCAAAAGTGTCAGAAATTAGCAGAACTGAAAACGGGAATGGAGACGACAAACTTCCCGGGCTTACCTCGCCGGCGTGTCAATACTGTGATCTTCCATGTTTTTGTGGTTTTCTAATTTTTTTCCTAACCCTGCACCCCGAACCTCCCCCCCCCCCCTCCCGTTTTCCCCTTCGTCCCAAAGGGCCTGCTTTTAGTTTTT
>JAAAJZ020000016.1:121609-132087 GCA_010015985.2 Actinopyga echinites
TTGGTCAAATTTGACCACTCATTGGTCAAAGTTGACCATAGTTTAGTCAGACTATTGACCATATTTGGTTCGGTGCATAGTTGACCCAGTCATTTGTGTTTTAGAGTGTAGACGTTTGTTTTTACAGTGTAGATATTAAATTTTAATCATGTCAAATGTCACTCCCTTTTTGTCTACCGACATACACTATTTACATGTTTCACTATCATCTCATACACGAAGGACGGTGCAAGGGTCATGGATGCGGTAGAGGGCGCCAAACTGTGGTTCCGCGTTAATGATGATGAACTCCAGATCGGTACTTTCACAGTCGAAGAAAAGAATGAAGGCCGAATAATGAAAGACGGAAGTGTCATATTAACTTACAAGAATACAATCGGTCTGAAGGTTGCAAAGTTCGGTATTGCGGCCGCAGAAGTTGAATCTCATTGGCTGCTATTCCCCTACTCAAGTGGAGACGAGACCTTTTAATTGAGGCAGGTGAGTAGACAACAGAGTCCTCCTTTGACATTTTTTTTATCGAGGTTATGTATGGAACACCAAACGGACAAAAATTCAGAACAGCAGTTATTGTGTCATTCATCGCTTGCGAAGTTTATTATTGATTTATTGTCATACCATTATTGAAAAAAAATCGAAATGTGGTTTTTAGAAAATCAGTAATAGGAATAATGATGAAGAATGATGGTTGGCAGGTATGCATTTGAATTATTGCCCCACGCTTTGAATCTACGTAGGCTACGCGTTGTGCATATTGTAGCCTAAATGTTACTCTACGTTGTTTCCAACGGATTGAGGGCAAGGAAGAAAATGTTCTGTCATGGTTGATTATTGTTTAAAATAATATTTTGCTAATTAGAATTTTTCCACTCTACTAACTTGAAAGAAGCCGAACTTCTTCGTATTGCTTGTAGAAAGGTTGGAATTTAACTCACTATTTGGAGCATTGTAGCATTGCCGCGTCTTGGAAAAACCTGCCTAGAGTAACGTCCCAAGATGCCCTTTTGTGTAAATCCATGTGGTGACTCGGAATTATAGAGTGGTCCCCGCCAGGGAGTAATGACAATGAAGTCAAACAGGAGCCATCGATTAACACACTGGATGGGTATTTTATAAATTCTTTCCCATATTGATATGACAATGAAACACATAAATAGGCCTACTACGGTCAATTGTTGAATTCAATCTAATAAGTGAAGTATTAAATTAGTAAAAATTGGCCTTATTTACTCATAGAAAACTATACAGATACTAAATTCTCAAACGGAATTTAAGTCAGTCTGAGAATATGCAACACGTTGCACCATTCAATATGGCTGTTTGATTTGCGGCTTGCGGTAAGTTACAGTAAGTCTTTTAGTACCCAGAAGTAGAGTAGTCCGGTGGGTTTCATCGTTGTCAAAAATATACAATAATTGTTCTTTATTCTCGATAAATGCGTTTTGACACCTTTCCTTAACAAAGCACGTAATGTTCAAAAAACAGAACAAACAACTTCAATATATCCAATATTAATGCAGACTAGACAGGTAGGTCGGTAAGCTATACAAACTTCGAGGTACATTAGTACATGGGGGTGCTTTTCATCCAGCTTTTAGCTCTAAGCACATTTTTGGGGGTAGGGATGGGGGGTAGTCGTTACTTGCTTTTAGTCATACCTCTCCCTAACCTAGCCAGCATAACTTGGTCACTTGGTCTTACTAGCCTACAGAAAAGCCTAGCCTGTGGCCTAACCACACCTAACCAGTTATCTAGCCCACGATCAGGGCTAGTACTTTGCTATTTGCCGAAAACTATGCTTGGTGGAAGCAAATCCTAACAAGGCGCTGTGCATTGGTACTGACTGAGGACTATCACAATCAGGAACCAACCCTAGGCCCTATAATTAATCTGTAACCCCTAAATGATTTGGACTATAGCTGATGACAGTTGACACGGAGTTAGAGTAGGCTAATTCTTTTCTACTTTCCCCTTAACTGAACCAGCATCATTTACGGCTGTGTACAGAAGTGATGTTCGGCCAAAAACCTAATAGCCTATAAATGTTTAGTTTAGGCCTAACATTTTTGACCAATCCGAATGCTTTGAATATCTGAGTAAAATAGTCTACCATACTAACCTACGGTTGCAGCGTAGCTTAGTTCCTTTTAGCCAACGTTAGGGCAGAACTTAGGCCTGAAGTTATGCTGGTCAGTATTCTGATTGTGATCTTCAGTTTCTTCTTGAAATTAAGCTTATTGTGGTTCACTTTTCACAAACTCTTATGGAAAACTAAGTAGACACAATTTGCCGTCCGATACCGCAACATGTGTAAGAACAGAGTTTATTTGCATGATATTGCTCTATTCCTCCCCAATTAGACTTAAAAAACCTACAAAGTACATCATTTGTCTACTGGACCTAAAGTGGCGTCCTTGAGGGTGTGTCAGTTGTTGGCTAATCAGAGTTGGTTACCTAGTTGGCCAAACTCTATATACGGCAAGGGAGAATCCAAGAAACCTTATTGTGTGAACTTGACTGAAAGAAGGCGTAATTCACAGGTTACTGCAGCTTGTAAATTCCAAAACTCCAATTCCAAATTTCCTAAGACAAGATGGCTGAGTAGAAAAATCGGCTCCAACTCTGGCATTGACATCACCAAAGTAACAATCTGATGCCATAAAGGGATGTTACTGATCGGAGGGCCAAACTTTTGTAGCTTTTCCATTCATCGGACTGGTGCAAGGTTGGTTCATCAACACTGAAGATACGAACATAACAAAAATGGGTTGAGTGAGATGGTTCATGTAATGCATTCGGTTAAGATAATCAATCACTCCAAGTAAGGTGTTACTTAAAATGACATCGATCTCCATGTTCCCTCCTTTCCTGACGTTTAACGACATCCATTTTGGTCCAATTCTTCCTCTTTGACATAACTTAGGTATGTATATTGTCAGGTGCATGGCTGGCAGTCCATTTCCGAGTGAATATCCTAAAACGATGCACCCAGTTTAGAAATTGACTTTTACGAAACAGCACGCTGTTGATCCAGGGCTGCTCGGCTCTAGATAGCGGGTAACGTACCATCAAATGAGATCCAAAGATCTCCTACCGTCAGGCAAAGTCCCTAGAGCCTATACGTCTTCATCAGTTAAGCAGATGACTTAAACCCGGTAGCTTCTCCTTACCATGTTGTCTCAATTCTGAAAGTGAGCAGCAATGCGGGATGTCCTTTCCGCGGCAATTGCGCCGGACATCACATAGGAGAAGAGCTGAACTCTTGCAGCTGTCCTTCCCTCTCCAAGCAGTTTGAATGATCCAAAGAAACAGGAATGCTGACACAGTTTGGGTCCAGATGCTTCGACTGGTTACCATCCTTAAATATTACGTACGATGTTCTTTATAAGTTCATAAACTTACTGTCACAGTTAGTCTAAACAACTCTCTTTATGAATATTCATCTTGTGTTCTACAGATGTTGAATTCCTTTCCACATATCTTGTTATGTAATACCGTAGGAGCATGGGAGAGTTGCAGGGGGTGTCAGGCAGTTGCCTAATATCTTGCAACGAGGAACCACGCATCCTGGTGAGGGAAATCTAAGTGCCAGCGTTGGAGGATTTTGGAGACGGGCGAAAGTTAGTACCGGTCGCCGAGGACTGGGCTAACGCCAAACCAGTTTTAAACGCTGAGGATTTTGACTCAGTTTTCCAGGTGAAAATTATCATTTATATACTTATAAAGTCGGCTACTCGGATTAGTACCTTCCCTCACCAGGATAGGGCTGTATTTTTCCCATCGGGTACCTGTAAGTACTGTTTTAACATTTTGGTTCATAATGGATTTAACGAAATAACCATACTGCAGAAATTGTCAAATTCACAGACGAGGCCGGCTGCGTAAATTCCACCAAGGTGTCGAATCGAGGGGTGCTGATTTTACCTACTTTGTATTTTGTATATATTCGCCAGAAAACGTCGCAAGACCACGGCGAAGAAGAATAATAAGTTAAAAACGCCAAACGGTGTTATGTACTTTTTCTGCAGTCTCAGCCATTTATATTTATTTTAAGGTTTTCAAACGACTCGTGACACTTACAAAGCCTCAGAATGATGGTAAAATATTTTTACACAGATTTTTTAGAAATCATGGCTCCCCCCCCTCTTTGCTTCACAATAAAATATTAAACAGTTGTCTGTTTTTGTCGTTTCAGCCCATCCTCCACGAATCAACGCAAGTTCCCTTCTCCCGGCTCCCGGAGATATAGTATTTCCTTCCGATCTAGAAGCCCAAATAAGGTTCGACCAGGAAGTATGTTGGATAATTTGTCATTCATTATTCTATAACCAAATATATTTTCTAGTTATCAAGGTCCTGTATCGAGGTCCATAAGATCTGTCGTGATTGTTTAGAGAAGTTGTGCAGGAGAAATACGCGCAATATTTGAATAACCCCTACCTCCAAGCCGAGTTTCAAGTACGTGTATTCGTGCTATCTGTAAGTGTTGAGAGACTTGCAAACTTCCATTAAAATTAATTGTGTTTGATGGCTTGCTTTGGGTATTTGTAATTGTTAGATTATTACTTTAACACCACTCTTGGTGATCGAAAATTTGAACAAAAGCACAACAGATGCGACGCTTCAGTCAAACGGAGTCTTTAACTGCTTGTTATTTTTCAACTTGCTAAATCGAACATTCAAGCCAAGTTTTATTTAAAAGGGCCGTTGTATTTGTAGTTGCATGTAACAACTTCATTTGTTCATTCACAGATCATTCTGCCAACTAGAAGCGCCCTAATAGTATTACATGATGAAAACGATACCGTAATTTATCAGAGAGATTCAAGTATGTCAGAGGCAGTTACTTTCATGGATGGCGCTTTATTAACGTTTACCATACCTGGCACACTTTTAGAAGAAAAGACCTCCTACTACATTCTGATGGATCCTGGATTAGTAAAAAGTACGACGTTTTGTGGAATCGAATCTCCGGCGATAACAGATATCAACTTCTGGAGATTTACCATTCGTAAGTAATACTTTGAACTCATGTGTTGCATGGATTCCTTTCCATAATTGCAATTACAATCATGACCTTATTCAAAAGAAAGCGAAGAGGAAGTTGTTATCTTACTTTATGTCTTATTGCCTGCTTCATAGTGCGGCGTCCCTGAAGATTCTTACAAGTTCCTCCTTTGCACTGATCACATCGTGGGTTTCTCTAAGGCCCACCCACCACCATAAAACAATGCAAGTGAAGATGCTAGCCCGCAATTTTGACTTTTTAAAGTTCATACTTACCATCGAGCTATTACATTTTCCCTACTTTTAAGATATTGACGAAGAAAGAAACATTCCTTTTCACTGTTTGGAAACTCTTGACGATGTACATTTTGACGAAGCAGGTGTACCATTGATTACCAAATTTTTTAACTACGTAATTCGGGTTCGGAATACCTTGTTATGCCCTTTTATGGTATGCTTCAGATCTTAGACAAGTTCCCCTACGTTTTCTTTCAAATCAAGTCATCTGCAGCTGTTTTTACTAGTGACTCTAATGAAGTCATTAATAAGGTAGTTTGGAATGAACACAAGGAGCCTAGGTCAAGTGAGCTAATGACCCGCGTGTAGTCTTATATAGTCACGGAAAAACAACGCAACTGAAAAACGTGGTTGCAACAGAGAGACGCGGACGCCGGCATTCAGCTGGTGGCGGGATGTAAACACACCAAAAGTTACATGAAGGCTTAAATGCGCAAGTGTGCGCATGCGATGTGGTTAATTCCGAACTACCGCATTGATTCCAGTTACTATGTTATTTTAATCGAGGAAAATTCTCTGACTTTACTCAAGTCAGGTGATTTTACTCAAGTCAGGCACTGAATCGTGTCGTGAATTTATTGTAATTGTAGTCTTTTGTGTAACTCAGTACTAGATGAAGAGATCATTTGCAGGAAATTCAGTCTGTCCATTAATTTGTCTTTCGGTATCCATTCCATGTATGTGATGCATACTGATTATAAATTATTTTTGCTTAGTGCATAACGATGGAAATGAAAATCTTCCTCTAAATTAACTATTTACAGGAGATATAACGCCACCAGTAGTGAACTTTAACAGCATTCCGACGAGAACAAACGGGAACGTCACCATATCATGGTCAGTAAACGAGGCTTCCAGTGCAACTTGTATCCTATCATCCCCAGCTGGGACAAATCGCGTCTCGTGCGAAGCGTCATGGTCCGGAATTTCTCTTCCAGAGGGCTACCATACGTTACACGTGACTGTAACAGACACATCGGGAAATGTTGGTAGCACTCAAAGAGTCTCTTGGTTTGTGGGTAAGATAAATAACGAAATAATGTTACTGTAATAAAGTTCACCAAATTTCAAACCGTGTCACAAAGTTGATGTGTAATGGTCAAAAAACACGTCGTTCATATTGATGCAACTTGATATGTACACGGCAACGCAAAGAAAAAAGTATGAAGAATAAGAGCGGTAACATGTCGAACCGTGTATACCAGGGCAAGAGCGCAGTTGACCCAGTCCAAACACAGTCAAGTCGTAACGGCAGTAGCGAAATCTTTGGAGATGACAGATGAGATCACGAAAAGGACCCCGAATTTTTTCAGGGTTTGGATACGAAACTAGGTGGAAAACCTTTAAACGAGTCGAAGGCCCAATGATGGCCACAAGCACTCCCTCGGGAATGGGACCTATGTTACCCCAGGAGAAAATTCCTGCTGACACCTGTTGAAATTCCAGCAGGTCCGGACTGGTATAAACAGGGATGAACTGGAAAGTCTCCAATTACCTTTTGGATTGAATGAAATCAACAGATGCCAACAGGTAACTCATTGCTTCCTGTTGAAACCTGTTACAAATTACCCTTTGGACCTGTCCAAACCTTTTAAAACATGTTCATACCTGTTCAACAAGTTTCAACAGGAATTTTCTCCTGGGACTCCTTAATAGCATATGTTGGTGTCTAGTGAGGAATCGCGTTTTCGTCGTGCAGGGGCCGATCCAGGTTTTTCGCAGAAGAAACCATCGTAACAATTTCCAGGAGCTTTTAAACGATCATTGCACCCAAGCTGTCGTGAGAACAGGCCTATAACTGATACTGTGAGCGCTGTTTGTGGCTGGCTCCAGTTTTCCCTGTCGATTATTTTTCATTTCTTTAAGCCAGCCTGTGGTTTTTGTATTTACATTTAATGTTGGTGATATCGTAGTTACTTGCTCATCACACAAGGAGAGAGATTGTTTTGTTTTCTCATTCCTAACTGGAGTTTTGACTTCTTTTCATCTCTGTTTTGGTTTGGACGCCGTCGTTTAGTTTTTGGTTACCGTGTGACCATTTCCGCGAAGTTTTTAGACTTTATGGCTTTAACAAGAGATTTCATGCTCACTCTGCGCAAATTTGCAACGAAAGCCGTGTTCAATGAACCATGGTATTCTTCCATACAACGACTTGGAATACTTAGGTCCAGGACCAGAAGGGGAACAAAAGGTGGTAGACGATTGAATAGCAACCTCTTGCAGACTTCTTTTGTTGACTCTGTAAATCCTCCCATCGTTGGTTCTGGTGGAAAAACAGCTCAAAAACAGTTTTCCCCGCTACAGACTTCTACATGGCGAGTCCCTGTTCGCTGTGGATATACACCGCGCACTGGAACTTTAAATCGTTCAACTCAGGCCGGAGTGCGGCCATCGAACCTCATTTATCCTGTTGTACGTAACCCATCCTCTTGCGGTAAACTTTTAATGACTCTGTTGAATGCCAGATCTGTTAGAAATAAAACTACTGCTATTTATGACAAAATTGTGAGTGATAATGTTGACGTTCTGGCGATTACAGAAACATGGCTTTCAGAGGATCAAGATGAACCCATCATCAGCCAGCTTACGCCAAGTGGGTACACATTTTATAATGTCCCTCGTCAATCGGTGACAAGAGGTGGTGGACTGGGACTGCTTTACAAGTCCAACATAAATATCAAGTTTAAGGACCATAAATTTAAGACTTTTGAAAACATCTTTTGCAACTTAACGATTCATGACTTTTCAGCCACGGTACTGATATTATATCGGCCTCCAGTCCATTCTGGTAACTCCAACAGAGAGTTTATTGATGAACTTGAGGGTGTTCTTACTGATATGTCTTCGTCATCAAAGGAACTTGTTATCATGGGAGATTTTAATCTACACCTTGACGATGAACTCTCACCTGAGACTCAGCGTTTTAATAATCTCCTCCAATCTCTGAATTGTACTTCACTCATCAAGGAACCTACTCATTCTGCTGGTCATTGCTTAGACAATGTGATTACAAGGACTTTTCCAGCTCTGTCCTTCAATACGTCAGTTACTCCGTCATATATCTCGGATCATCATTTCATTGATGTTTTTCTTAGCATCAAAAAACCGGATCCAATAAACAAGGTAGTCGTTTCACGAAATTTGAGTTCGATAGACATCACTGCTTTCTGTCGAGATATTACAGCTCTCCAGCTACATGATCATAACTTAACATATGTTTCGGATGCCATCCAATTTTATAATGCTGGTCTAAGTGACATATTGGAAAAACATGCCCCTCTTTTGACCAAAAGGATAACGGTGAGGCCAAATACGAAATGGTACAATCCGGTTATTCGTCAGGCGAAAATATGTCGCAGACGACTTGAGAGGAAAGCGAAGAAATCTGGTTTACTCTCTGATCTAATAGCCCACAAAGCCCAAGTTAAATACGTCAATTCTCTTTGTGATATGGCCAAAAAAGAGTACCACAGAAACAGAATCATTGAGTCAAAATCTGACAAAAGAAAACTCTTTAACATAGCGAATTCACTGCTTAAAAGTAAAGCTGATGGTGTCTCTCCGTCTGATTTGGATTTTCAGAACCTCCCCAACAAGTTCGCCGAATTCTTTAAGAACAAGGTGTTAAATATATCTGCCGTAATTGAATCCAGTCTGATGGAGACTAGTGTTGATAAAGATCTGAGTGAAACGCTTAATATTAATGCTGCAAGTAGCCTCTGTTCATTCAAAGAAGCGACCGTTGATGAAATCATCAGTCTAATCTCTAAATCATCCAATGCATACTGTAATTTGGATCCTATTCCAACAAACTTAGTTAACTGTGCAGTGCTGACCTCGCACCTTTTCTTGTGAAAATTGTTAATATGTCCTTGAACACTTCAATATTTCCATCAATTATGAAGCAGGCAATGGTAAAACCCTTACCCATCGGATCACGAATACCTGGAGTCGGCAGGCAGAGAACCACATGGATTCCCATTCCAGACCGTCTCGCGCAAATGTGAAACCCGCCCAAAGCCATTGATGCTGCTGGAGAAGTTTGACGGTAGCCAGCCATGGGAAGACTACCTCATTCATTTTGAGAGCATGGCTGAAATAAACGGATGGAACGGTGAGCAGAAGGCAAGATTCCTCGGAGCAAACTTAAAAGGAGGAGCTCTGGAGGTTTATACCGAAATTTCGTCGGCAGCCAGAACCAGCTTCTTGGCTGTAGTAGAAGCCCTTGAAAGACGATTTGGCCGCGCTCACCAGAAACCACTGTTTCGAGCACAGCTCTCCATGAGAAGATGAGGTAGAAACAAGTCACTACAGCAACTTGCACAGGCCTTCAAGCGAGTCGTGAATTGGGCATATGCCAGTCTAAACATGAATGCCAGTGATGGTATAGTCGTGGAAAGTTTCAGAGCTGCGCTACATGATGTGGAGCTTCAGCGAGCTGTATTCATGGCAAAACCTGATTCTCTGCCAGAAGCTGTTACAGCAGCAGTAGAAATGGAGTCTTTCCAGCAGGCTCAGATGCACCAGTTTAGGCAGCAAAAAGGAAATCTGCGAAATATAGACGATTCCCAGGTCGATCAAAGCCCACTAACAACCGACCTGGCCTCCATACTGAAGGCACTGGAAGAAATCAAGGGCACAATTGCAGAGCTCCAAGCCTGGAAAAGTGGCACGGAGAAGAGGGACAACCATGTGGATGTCCCTGCTTCAGATTGGCCTGGACAATTTCGCGGTCGGTGCTGGAACTGTGGTGAATTTGGATACTTGTGGCGTCACTGTCCCGCACCAAAGATGAATCGTCCATATCAGGAAAAACGGGCAGGAGCTGGGCCAGTAGGTCCTACCTCGGCTCAGGACAGGCGTAGTCAAGGACCTCTCAATACCTCGTCTCCCCCCACACACCAGACATCCAAAACAACTGGTGTAAACCAAGATCCAGCAGGAATGTACCTACCAGTGGGCATTTACTCAAAGATTGTGCCGTTCCTAATTGACTCTGGCTCATCTATTATGCTGGTATCCAAGGAAATATTTGACAAGAGCCCAAGGGCAGTATGGTTCCTTGTCTGTGACTGAATATGTATAAAGGCAGTATTGGTAAGATTTGATGCTGCTTGAAATGAGGTTAACTTCAATAAGTACAAAAATGTTAATGGATCCATAGTGCATTACTC
>JAAAJZ020000016.1:133321-147961 GCA_010015985.2 Actinopyga echinites
AAGGCTGTGTAACCTTCCTTAAGTGATTGTTCAAAGGGATTTTTTCCTTTGAACTTTACACCCAAGAGCAAGGTTATAGTCATGGATTCTTTGTGAATTGGTCATGAGAAGGTCATGGAAAAGTCATGGAATTTAATTCTTCATGAAGTGCAGAACCCTGGATTTTTATTTCAGTGTTTACATTCACCAGTTTATAAATGTTTGAGGTAAACGGCCAAAAAAAAAAAAAAAAAAAACTAGGTTTTCCAGTTACTTTTCTTTCTTGCAAATCAGTCACAAATTCCTAGTTATTACATTTGCCTTTATACAACCTGTCAAGGGTTCATGGAGGATGTAAGGGTGATATTCCATCCATGAAAAAGTAAAGAATAATCATGGATACTGTAAATAATGTTCCTTTAACATGTGGAAGGGATAAAATTAAATTTATACTTATAATTATTAATAATTCTAATTCAGGCTGGGAGGCAGTTGTTTTACAATGCTAAGAGACCACGGATGAGGGAGAAGCCCAAAAGAGCTTTTCAATGACAACTTCATGTCGGGTGACTTCCAAATCAACATTTTAGATCAAATTTGGAATCTTTTCAATTTATAAGTCATTTCAGATGGGAAACTTTGTGAATTGCTCCTGGATGAAAAACCCACCTTACTATGACCCTGCAGGGGATCGAACCCAAACTTCCTGGCTGCTAAGCCTCACGCTTGAAGTGCCACCGCCTTTATCCTCCCAGCCATAGCACCGGTGTTATAGAGAGTCACAGAGAGAATCCATTGTGTCTTGTAATGTTCAGGGAGTAGTAAAGTTTCTTCTTGAATTTTTTAATGCAGAGGAAAAACGCAGCACAACTAAGACAGCCACCTCAAGGAGAACACCACCTGAGACACCAACAACACCTGACGTGGGTAAACCCCCCTTCAAGCCACAGCATTCCCGCACACCGTCTCTGAATGTGGTCCGAGAAGAGATGTACTCCTCAGACGTTGAGATCCAAGTCAATGAGACCAAGTCTACTAACTTTAGCGGCCTAGAAAGAATGGACAGCGTCCCTGGCCAGACCCCTCCTACGTTCACCACCCACCTACAGAACCAAGAGGTTCCTGTGGGTGGAACTATGAGGATGGTTTGCCATGTGACTGGATACCCTCGACCTTATGTCAGATGGTATAAGGTAAAGCAGTGATTGACTTTGTTTTAGCTTTCATTTTACCTTCAAGACTTACGTTCATTCAGTTGCACTTACTTTAGGTGGGGCCTATTTACACCAAAATTTTCATGTCAATAGTGGGTAGTGGAAGCGCTATTTACACAAAATTTGTGGAAGCCACTTTTCAATACTTGCCAACTTGCACGTTTTTACTGTGAGTTTCATGGTCACGAGCATCATCACATGGCCAATATTTCTGACCTCACGGTAAAATGACGAAATAACGTCTTTTGAAACTGATGTAGGCCCACAAACTCTAAACGTTTCAAAAACATTTTGTGTTTGCTGGGATATTCAGATAGGTCTAGCTTTTTCGAAGTCTTTTAACTCTGTTTATGCCTTCATCTTACATATTTATAACTGTAACATGGTCTATCACATACACATTTAGGCCTTTATGCATTGATCGTTTGTACTGTACAGTAATCATATTATCACATATGTGTATGTGGATACGGCTCACATTTTTCGTGTAAATAAGCCTACCAATAGCCACTATTTACATGAAAATTTCCGTGTAAATAGTAACAACGTATACTTTAACCGACCTTACATCACCCTACCCATCCAGAAGAGCTGGTGCCATGATCATTGGCAGCTACTTTAAATCGCAACACTCAGTTACTGATTTTTTTTGCCACAAGCAATATTACTGTTTTCCTTCTATCATTATCACTCCCTTCCCTTCTGGAATTTCTTTGTTACCTTCTCATCCGAGGAAACTTTCCCCATTTCCCCATCCTGCGTGATCAATATTCAGGAGGATGCTGAGAGATTTCCCAATTATTTGTGCAGATCTTTAGTCTCTCTCCCTCCTTACATATTCCCCTACTCACCCTGAATACTATCTGGTAAACCTGTTCACTTTCTTCAAAGAAAAGCTCATATTTGCATTTTTTTCTCACTGTCAAACAGAGCGGACAAGAATTGCGGCCCGACGAGAGGATCACAATCAGAATAACGGAGAGCGGAAGCTGTACATTGCAAATTACACCGGTGTTGCCACAAGATGGTGGCCCTATCGAAGTTAGAGCTGTTAATCCTGCTGGAGAAGCAACCTCCATTGCGCACCTGACTGTCAAAAGTATGTATTTGAATAATTGTTTCCTTTTTTTAGTATTTGTTGCATTTGAAGCTCAAACATGCCAGCCTGGTTACCCTTCTCCCCCACTCTTCCCTTCCCCTTCTGTGAAAACTAGTTTTATGCTATACCCTTGAAAGGCTTATTTGTTTATTTTTTAGTTGATGGCCTTATGTATAGAAAACTGATCAAGAGTTTCAAATTATTGGCAACTTTTTAATCAAAACTTTATCCATTTTTCAAATTCAGATTGAAGGATACATGTTGCCGATGTGTTCTCTGTGTACGATTACTTTTGAAGGGTATTTCTTGTTTTGCAAACATAATTTTAGAGGGAGTACACTTACAAAGATGGGTGTCTATGATGAAACCTTCAGGGATACTAAAAAACTTTTTCTAATCTGATGACTCCTGAAATTGTCAAGAAATGATGTTTCACTTGCCTTTCTGTAAGACACTGTTACATTGTTCATTTCAGTCGACCAACAACATCCGATGCCAGATCCAGGTGCTGCCATGCACATTCGTATAGGCCTGGATGGCCTGCCAACTCAGCAGATACCTGCTCCTGAACAGTACCAGATGCAAGGGGTGCCAGAAACCAAACAAAACAAATCTACAAAGACTACAGTCATGACTGAAGGTCCGTTTTCGGATGTGGAAGAAATACGGACAGAGAATTCCACAGTTACACGCAAGACGACAAAAACGACCAAGACTACTACCACTGTCACAGAGGAAAGTGATGGTGGCTCTCACAGAATTTCTTACGAACCAGTCCCAGTGCAGCCAACAAATATTAACATCAACATCCACATCACTGGGTTCCCAGAAATGCCTCCCCAGCCCCCTGTCATCCGTAAGTTGATGGAGGATGTTACCATACAGGAGGGTCAACCCCTTCAGTTGGAGTGCATCATTACAGGAAACCCCTTCCCATCAGTGACATGGTATAAGAATGACCAACCTATTCGAGATTCGCCAGACTTCCAATACATTGTCAACGAACATAAAGTCTCGCTGCTGATTACTGTAGCACTACCCCATGACAGTGGAAGATACACCTGCAGGGCTGAAAATCCTTATGGAACAGCTTCCTCATCATGTAATGTCAAAGTGACAGGTAAGAAAGTGCTTTTCTCTCCTTTAATTTGTAGATCTGACTTCCTCAATTGATTTTGCTTTAGTGCCACATGAGGAATTTGTTTTGATTTTATTCAGTGTGCCAGGGATTGCTGTCCTGGAGTATGGGTATAAGGGGAGGGGTTTGAAAATTTTTGTGTTTCAGAAGGGGCTCAGATGCAAAATGGTGCATAGTTTTGTTGTCCAATTTCCCAACTGAATTTGACTAACCTTAGTCAGTGCACTCAAGTGTCATGGTTAGGAATTGACCAAAATTTTATTTCTGTGAGATCAAATAAATGTTTATTGGGGCTTGTTCAAGCTGTTGTTTAATTCTTCAAGCATTTTTCAGTGGTACCCCAAACCACATTGCATGCCACTTGTGGCATGCAGGCCGCCATTTGAGGAAACCTGTGTTAGATGTTGGTAATGGATAAAAATATATCAAATACAGAACCTTTCTGAAATGGTTGTCTTGGTATATGAATGCATCATATTGAGTACAAGGTTATTATTGCTATTGTAATCCTCATGGATCTTGGTCTGTCTATTACTCTGTCTGTTCAAAATTGCTTGAAGTGATCCTGGGGATAAAATATATATTGGAATGTCACTATACTTGGACACATTTACCACTGGGTTGTAGGACACTGGGAATGTTAAAGAATTTCAGATCAAAGGTCATCTTGAGATTAATAGAGGCCAGTATGTGCAAGTCTTCAAAATGCTTTCTCCCCTACCACATTCAGTGGTAGTTCTACAGCTTATTAGAGTGATCCCCTATGATTGAGTCACATGGATTTGCAGCTGAAGATCATCTAGGGTTCATTTGGACCCATTCTTAAGAACCTGTAAAGTCCTACTACTTAACATGTATGGGTTCTTGATGACCCAGTTGGTCATAGTGCTCCTTGAATTGTTCGTAATGTGGGGTGCTTAGGCATTTGGGTCAAAGGCCATCTGAAGGTTGTTTCGGCCCATTTGTTAAAAACCTGTGAAATCATCCTATTGCACATACATCAATGGCTGATCACCATATTAGTGACAGTGCTTGTTCCATTGCTGGTCATGTGGGGTGTTTAGGCATTTGGAGTTAAAAAGTCCATACAGAGGAGGGGGGTGGAGGGGGAATATGTTGGTCCATTGTTTTAAAACAAAATTATATACCCGCCACATGTATGTATGACAGATTACCAGATTTGGTAGTAACAGTCTTCATGAGTTGCTGGTCATATAGATTGTGTTAAGGTTGAGGGTCATTGGGGCATTTGGGCGAATTGTTTAAAATTATTCCAAACACTTTTTCTGCTTTAGATATCAATGGCTGATAACCAAAATTGGTCATAGTGTTACAACTCCTAATCTAGAGTCTTACTGTAATTAAGTTTTTAAGATGTTAACTTCATTCTTCAAGGAGATGTTAGGTGAGAAACAAATAGATGAAAGAGTAAGGTTTGAGCTACTGCACCATTGGTTCTCTAGTTTGGACTGTTGAGTTGCTCTGGTAGACGGCTTGCTTTTTTCTTGTCATAGTTACCATTTGCTCCTCAGAATATTTTTTCAAAGAAATTAATATTTTAAGAGCTATTTCTGTTGAATAGACAAAAGTCATCAAAACCTAAAATTATTTTTGTATTTCAGCTTTTTTCTAGTTTCTCACAGGTTGTTTATTTTCTTCTTTTAATTGATCTTTTTCAGTTGAAGGAGCTGGCCCCACAGCACCAGAGGAAACCTTCTCAGAGACGGAGGTCATTCGTAGGGTTAAGAAGACCACCAAGACCACTTACACCAGAGACATTTCCGAGAGTGACTTTGAAGCACCTTCTGAAATGTCAGAAGTGTCATTCAGCGTAAGACGGAACCAGCCACCGAAGTTTCTGAGTGAGCTTCTGGATGTTGAAGTTTTGGAATCAACCACTGCTAAATTTGATGCAAGAGTAACAGGAAGACCTCCTCCCATTGTGAAATGGTACAGTGATGGGATAGAGATACAGCCAGGTGGTCGATACACAGTGCAGTATGATGACCTTGGACATTGCTCTCTTACCATCCACAATGTGACCAGGGAGGATTCTGCAGAAATTGAATGCCGTGCGGTCAACCCTGTCGGTGAAGAGGCATCGAGTTTTGCCAATTTGATCGTGAAGCCAATGCCTAAACCAGAACAGAAGCCAAGGAGGAAGAGAGTCACAGAGCCATTACCACCTGGTAGTCGTAAACCAACCTTTGTGTCTGGGATAGAAGTGGACACAACCACAGAGGAAAGAACAGTGACATTAATGTGTAAAGTTACTGGCTTACCAGAGCCAACGATTACTTGGTACAAAAATGGCAAGCCAATACCAGAGGATTTCAGGATTTTTACAACCAAGGATGATGAAACTTGCACCCTGACTATTCGTCAGGTCACAGAGGAAGACGAAGGAGAATACATGTGCAAGGCTGTCAACCCATTAGGTAAATCCATTGTTTACACAGACCTCACTACTGAGACTACAACACGTGTCATACCAGTCCACCAGAGACGGTACCCACGGAAAGTAAGTCTGCTTTCTACAACCATACCCGAGGAGGATGATGAAGGTTGGGTAGAAACAAGCCGACATGTTGATACCAGAGTGGAGAGCGATACTGAGAGCACCAGAACTATCAAGACAACAACCACTACCAAAACCAAGACAAGAACTTATACAAGTGATACTGAAGAACCTCCTGAATTTGGACCAAGAGGGTCTGTTGTTGTGGAGATTCCTCCTAAAGGACGTCCTGGATATCCTTCTCCACGCCAGCCAATGTCAGAGCCACCATTCCCAGTGTCTCCAAAGCCACAGGCTCCACCTCAAAGACCCACTGTGCTTCAAGAACTGAGAGATGTAACCACTGAAATTGGTACAACTACTGTCCTTGAAACTGTAATCACTGGTACTCCAGAACCTGCCATTACGTGGTACAAAAGTGGTCAGCCAGTTCCTACAGATAGGTATGTACCAGTTCAGTACCCAGATGGCAAAAACACATTGGTTATTACAGTGGTTACAGAGGAGGACGAGACAGAGTTTGAGTGCCGTGCCGTCAACCCACTGGGGACAGTCTCTACTTTCTGCAGAATCATTATCACTGGACAGAGAGGTCCTCCACCATCTCGAGAAGAGCCTCCATATTTGAGGAGACAGCCGTACTCTGATGTGGAATCAGAGACTGAAGTTGTCACCACCAGAAAAACCACAGAAACCATTACAAGGACTTATGAGAGTGATGTTGAGGATTATCCTCCTCAGAGGGAGACAACCATTGTGGAGATTGGTCCTAGAGTTGACCGACAGACGCACATTCCACCAACAGAAAGAAGGCCTCCACCAATGCCTCCAACATCTAGGACAGAATTCGAACAATTTTATCCTCCCAGACAACCTTACTCTGATGTTGAGTCAGATACTGAAGTCATTACTCGAAAGACAACGAAGACAGTCACACGCACATATGAAAGCGATATGGAGGATTTCCCTCGGAGGGAATCTACCATAGTTGAAATCGGTCCAAGAGTTGACAAACAAACGTTTTTGCCTCCAAAGCCAAGAAAACCTCAGCCACCTCCGAGACAGCCTCAAGAACCACACAGGACTGTGGTTGAAATCGATCGCAGAAAGTATCCACGACAGCCGTATTCAGATGTGGAATCAGACACAGAGATTATTTCGACAAGGAAAACTACAACGACAACAGTTGTCAAAAGGTATGAAAGTGATGTTGAGGATTACCCACCAAGAGAATCAACTATTGTAGAAATAGGACCTCGTGTTGATAGAGAAAAACACATCCCACCTGTTGAGAAAAGACCTACACCTCCAGAGCCTCAACGAACTGTGATTGAAATAGATCAACAACAATATCCAAGACAGCCATACTCTGATGTAGAGTCTGATACAGAGATAATATCAAGAAAAACAACGACTACGAAGACTGTCACCAAGAGATATGAAAGTGACACAGAAGATTATCCCAGAAGGGAATCAACCGTAGTAGAAATTGGACCTCGTATTGACAGGGAAAAGTTCACTCCACCAACAAAGAGGAGGCCAAAACCCCAGGAACCTCAGACTACTTTGGTTGAAATCGATAGCAGGCGCTATCCTCAGCAACCCCTCTCAGATGTGGAATCAGATACAGAAATCATTACGAGAAAGAAAATAACGAAGACAATAAAAAGAACCTATGAAAGTGACATGGAAGACTCTCCTCGGAGGAGGGAGTCCACTATTGTTGAAATTGGGCCTAGGTTTGATAGAAAAGTACATATTCCTCCAAAAAGGAAACCCCAAGAGACAACGCTGATGTTCCAGATTGAAACTCCTCAGTATCCACAAAGGAGGCCACCCCCTACCACTCAAAGAGAGTCTGTTACCAAGAAGACAACAACAACAGTTGAAGAGGTTGTGACAGTTGAGGAAGAGGAAAGTCAACCAATGGCACCTCCAGAGACACCGTACATCAGGGAGATCCCAGTGCAAAGGCATTACCCTGAGAGAGAGTTACCTTTGAAAGTACCACCAGAATTTAAAACATATGTTGTTTCCCATCCCGCAGTAGAACCTCCTGAAAAGACATCAGTTGATGAATATGCTGTTACAGAAATTGAAATTGATAGGCAAGCACCTCCCAGAGACTTGCAACAAATTGAATTTGTTGTTGATGTAACAGATGTTCAAGAGCCTCCTCCAAAGCCAAAACCGAAACCAGAGACAGAGACAACCACCCAGGTACTATCTAAGACAGTTACCACAACAACAAAGACTACCAGAACAGAGGAAGCACCACCCCCTCCCCCTCCCCCAAAGAGGGAAATAACTGAAGTTATCATTGAGAAACCTCAGCAGAAGGAACCTCGAGAGTTTGAACTGACTTTAACTGTTCCACAGGAGGAATCACCAGAGGAGCCTGTCATGCCCTCTCAAGCTTACCTTGTTAAGAAGCCTGTTGTGTTTCCCGAAAAAATATTACATCCAATAGAGAAGAAAGAACATCCTCCTAAGCCTGAAACAGAAGTAGAGCAGCCAGTGGTATCTCACCCTTTGGTGCAATATGAAGAGGTTGTGGCACCACCTATGAAAGCCATTCCCCGTGAAACACCAGAACACATTATTCCCATACAACGCATACCTCCAGAGGTCATTGTACCACTTGAAGACATTGAGACAAGGCTTGGAGAATATGTAACATTGATTTGTCGAATTGTGGGGGAACCAAAACCAACAATTACTTGGGAAAGATACCATGAACCACTGGATGATGAAAGATATGTAACGACAGTGAAGGAAGATGGTACTTGCATTTTAACCATTACCACTGTGACTGAGGAAGATGATACAGAATTCACCTGTATTGCAACTAATCCTGCTGGCACTGTTACCACTCATGCTGAAATTTACGTCATGGATGTTCAACAGCCAAGACGGGTCTCAAAGAAGGACATCAAGGTAGAAACCAAGGAGAGGACTGAAATACTCCTGGAAAAGGCCCCTGAACCTCTTACACCTGTTGAATTCATTCTGGAAACTCCACAGCCACAAGAACCAGAGGAAATTGTTACTGAAGTCACAGAGGTGACTACCATCATAGAAGAGGAGGAAAAGCTTCCTGAACCCCCTCCCCTTCAGCCAGAATTTGAGGAAGTAGTTGTACCAGTAAAACCTCCTGTTGAAGAGACTGTAGAAAGAACTGAAATACTTATGGAGAAAACTCCAGAAAAGTTGCCAACTCTTGAGTTTACTGTCTCTGTTCCTGAGGAAAAACCTGTTTCGGATTTGCCCAGGGAACGTCCCAGGGGTCCTGCTGAGGTCCCCGTTGTTCCTGCTCACCTTGTTCCAGAATTTGAGGAAGTTGTTTTTCCCACAGAAGAAAAACCTGTGGAAGACATAAAGGAAGAAACTATTGAGAGAACGGAAATCTTATTGGAAAAGAAACCAGAACCATTACCAGTTATGGAACTTACTGTGTCTGTTCCAGAAGAAAAACCTCTTCCAGTGGAAGAACTGTTGCCACAGTTTGAAGAAGTTATCAGCCCTGTGGAGAGGCAACCTGATGTTGAAGAAGTTATCACTGAAGACATCAGAGAAAGAACTGAAGTTGTCATTGAGAAAGAAAAGCCTCCTCTGCCCTCTTTGGAGTTTACAGTTTCAGTTCCTGAGACACCAATATCACCAGTAAGGCTGGAACCACAGTATGAGGAAGTTGTATTTCCCATTGAAGAACCAACAGTTACTGAGGAAATCACAGAGAGGACAGAAGTGATCATTGACAAAGCTCCTGAACCGTTTCCGAAAGTAGAATTCACTGTGGCTGTTCCTGAGGAAAAACCATCTCCTGTAGAAGAATTGCAGCCAGAATTTGAAGAAGAAGAAGAAATTCATGAAGAAACAAAGGAAAGGACAGAGGTTTTAATAGAAAAAGAACCAGAACCATTGCCAGTTGTAGAATTAACTGTCTCTGTTCCAGAAGAGGAAACTGTCACTATTACTGAATTGCATCCTCAGTTTGAGGAGGTTGTGTTTCCAGAGGAACCAAAAAAGCCAGTGGAAGAAGAAAAACCTGTTATTGTGGAGGAAACAACAGAAAGAACTGAGGTTATCATTGAAAAGGAACCAGAAAAGTTACCGTCTTTAGAATTTACTGTTTCTGTTCCAGAAGAGAAGGCTGTAGTTGAGGAAGTACTTCAACCTGAATTTGAGGAAGTAGTGGTACCAGTTGCAAAAGAGGAGCCTGAAGAAAAAGTCATTGAAGAGACAAGGGAAAGGACTGAAATCCTGATAGAGAAAGAACCAGAACCTTTGCCAACGATGGAGCTAACTGTGTCTGTACCTGAAGAGCGACCTGTTGTTCCGCAAGAATTGAAACCAGAGTTTGAGGAAGTTGTTTTTCCAGAGGAACCAGCTAAGAAACAACCAGTGGAAATAATTACCGAGGAAACAAGAGAAAGGACTGAGGTCCTGATTGAGAAAGAACCAGAACCTCTGCCAACTGTAGAGTTAACTGTTTCTGTACCTGAAGAAGAAACAATTGTTCCACAAGAACTTAAACCAGAATTTGAGGAAGTTGTGTTCCCTGTGGAACCAGAAAAGAAGGTACCAGTGGAAGAGATTACCGAGGAAACAAGAGAAAGGACTGAGGTCCTGATCGAGAAAGAACCAGAACCTCTGCCAGTTGTAGAGTTAACTGTTTCTGTACCTGAAGAAGAACCAATCGTTCCCAAAGAATTGAAACCAGAATTTGAGGAAGTTGTGTTCCCCAAGGAACCAGAAAAGGAGTATCCTCAAGAGGAACCAGTGGAAGAGATCACTGAGGAAACAAGAGAAAGGACTGAGGTCCTAATTGAGAAAGAACCAGAACCTCTGCCAACTGTGGAGTTAACTGTGTCCGTTCCTGAAGAAGAACAAATTGTTCCTCAGGAATTGAAACCAGAGTTTGAAGAAGTTGTTTTTCCACAGGAACCAGAAAAGAAGTATCCTGTGGAAGAGATTACTGAGGAAACAAGAGAAAGGACTGAGGTCTTGATTGAGAAAGAACCAGAACCTCTACCAACTGTGGAACTCACTGTGTCTGTTCCTGAAGAAGAGGAGGTTGTTTTACCAGAGGAATTGAAACCTCAGTATGAAGAGGTAGTTTTTCCTCAAGAGAAACCCATTGGAAAAAGGCCAGTAGAAGAGCAGCCTGAACAAGAATCACCTGTGCCTTTAACATTTGATGTTTTAAAGCCTATAGAAAAACCACATCCAGTGGAGGAGGTTCCAGCTGAAGAACCACTCGAAGAACTTCCGTACGAAGAAATTACAGAGGAGACAAGAGAACGGACAGAAGTATTCATTGAAAAAGAACCTGAAACTTTACCAACTGTAGAACTAACTGTGTCTGTACCAGAAGAAGAAATTGCACCAGTCACACTAGTACCAGAATATGAAGAAGTTGTATTTCCTGAAGAAAAACCATCAGAGGAAATCCCAGTAGATGAAACAGAGGAAGTTGTAGAGAGAACTGATCTGGAGATTGAAAAGGAGCCAGAAGCTTTGCCATCTCTGGAACTTACAATACCTGTACCTGAAGAAAGACATGTACAAATTGAGGAAATCCTCGAGCCAGAAGAAACACCTGCTGAAGAATTTCCAGAAGGAATTAAAGAGCAACCTACTGAGCAAAAACCTGTTGAGGAGACTCCAGCAGAAGAAATGCCAGAGGAAGAAGAGGGTCCTGGACGCTCTACAGCTGAGGTAGTAGTTGAGGGCAAAGAGCGACCACTGGAACCCATTGAACTGATTCTGGATGTGAAAGAAGATGAGCCAGTGGAAGTTACTGAGACAGTAACAGAAACTGTGACTGTTGTAGAGAAAGTCGAAACAACTGAAACTCCAGAAGAAGAGGACACCATTTTCATTGAACTCATCCAGGAGTTAAGTGATGTGACAGTAGATATTGGTGATGAGGCAAGATTTGTTTGCCAAGTGATAGGGTTCCCAAGACCAACTATTACATGGGTGATCAACGGTCAGCCTCTCAGTGGTGACCGTTTCATTTCTGTATATGAATTGGATGGAACTATTTCACTGATCATAACTGAAGTTATTGAGGAGGATGAAACAGTCTATGAATTGATTGCAGCCAATGAAGCTGGAACTGTGAGGACTGAAGCAGAACTGATTATTCCTGGACGTGGTAAGTCAGAATCTGTTACTAGTACTTCTTTTGGTTTGAAAAAATCAAGACTGAAATATGGTTTACTCTTAAATTTTGTTTAGTTGCCCTTTGCAGCTCACATTTCATTTACCGTACAAATTACGTGTCCCAGGTTATGGTTTTTAGAAAATTACATAAGTTGACCAATCATCTTGAATTATTTCATATAAGTCAGCAATGAATTGGTTTATTTTTGTAGCAAGAAATGTTAGCCAATAATGCACTGTTTTACTTTTACTACAGAAGAACCAAAGCCTGAGATTCCTGAAGATGTGGAAGTTACTTTAGAAATAGTTGAACTTCCAGAAGAGGAACAACCAATTGAAGAGAAGCCTGTGGAAGAGTTCCCCGAACGACAGAGGGGACCTGCTGAAGTACCTGAGGAGAAGATTCCCGAACCAGAAGAGGAACATATAGATGAAACGTTCCGTGATACACTTGAATTGACAATTGATGAGAAACCGCAACTACCTCAAGAAATTCAAGTGACCTTTGCGATTCCTGATGAGGAACAACCTGAGGAACAGCCAATTGAGGAAGTCCCATTGGAAGAAGCACCTGAAGAGGAGAAACCAGAAAAGCCAACAGAGGAGACCACTGAAATCACCATTGAGAAACTGCCAGAACTCCCACAGGAAGTTGAAATAACATTTGAAGTTCCAGAGGATACTGTTGAGGAGAAAATTTTACCTGAACTTAAACCAGAGTATGAGGAAATTGTATTTCCTCATGAAGAGCCCACTGAGGAGACCCCAGTGGATGAAACAGATGAAATTCGGGAAAGAACAGAGATTCAGTTTGAGAAGACACCTGAACAACTGCCAACAGTAGAATTACTAATCTCAGTACCTGAAGAGAAGCCAGCACCAGTTGAGGAAATCCTTGGTCCTGAAGAGGTTCCAGAACTTCCAGAGGAAGAAGAGGTTGTGTTACCTGAGGAAATAAGACCAGAATTTGAAGAAATTGTGTTTCAAGATCAAAAGCCCACTGAAGAAGAGGATGTATTAGAGAGAACTACACTTGAAATTGAAAAAGAATCAGAGCCATTACCTACACTTGAACTAACAATATCTGTTCCAGAGGAAATGCCTGTACCAGTTGAGGAGATTCTTCAGCCAGAAGAAATCCTCACAGAGGAATTACCTGAAGAAGAAAGACCAACAGAAGAGCAACCTCTGGAAGAATTACCAGAGGAAGAGATACCCACAAAACCTGCTGAAGAAGTACCAGAGGAGGAGAAACCAGTAGAGGAGGAGAAACCAGTAGAGGAGGACTTACCCAAGGAAGAACCTATTGAGGAGACTCCAGTTGAAGAAATGCCAGAGGAAGAAGGTCCTGAACGCTCAACAGCTGAGGTAGTAGTTGAGGGCAAAGAGCGACCACTGGAACCCATTGAACTGATTCTGGATGTGAAAGAAGATGAGCCAGTGGAAGTTACTGAGACAGTAACAGAAACTGTGACTGTTGTAGAGAAAGTCGAAACAACTGAAACTCCAGAAGAAGAGGACACCATTTTCATTGAACTCATCCAGGAGTTAAGTGATGTGACAGTAGATATTGGTGATGAGGCAAGATTTGTTTGCCAAGTGATAGGGTTCCCAAGACCAACTATTACATGGGTGATCAACGGTCAGCCTCTCAGTGGTGACCGTTTCATTTCTGTATATGAATTGGATGGAACTATTTCACTGATCATAACTGAAGTTATTGAGGAGGATGAAACAGTCTATGAATTGATTGCAACCAATGAAGCTGGAACTGTGAGGACTGAAGCAGAACTGATTATTCCTGGACGTGGTAAGTTTTTAAGAAAAAAGTTGGCAAACAATTGCAGACATTCTCATCTTTACTAGAGTTCTTCTTAAGTTTTGAGGCAATGGTAGCACTGTTGTGCCATAATTTCTAATAAAATGCTTCATACCTGTAGTTTGCATTTGTTGTTGGATAGCTAATTTGGATGAAAATTCACAAGAATTACAGTGGCAGGCTTTGCCCACTACTAGGGACTTACCCGCCAATATCTTAAATTCATGTTGAGATATTTTTATTTATGTACATATCTGAGTGATCATTTCCCTTGCTTTCACATTAAATGGTAAGATTTTATGATAGGATAATATGTTTAAGGTCTGCAAAGTTGTAGATCTCATGTAAGTTTTTCCAATGTGTTTGTTTCTATGTGAAACATAAAAGAATTGGATAAATGGCCTCAAAACCCCAATTCTCCTTTTGAAGGAAGGTAATGGGCATTTATCATAAGAAAGGATTAATATTGGTTAATAACAATGTGAGGTAGGCTTAATATTTGTAAAAGAATGCAATGAGGTACAAGCAATTTAGCCAAAAAAAAAAGGCACAAAAAAGTAAAATATACTTTTCATGTTGTTAGTTTGTTGAATCATAAGAACATACGCATCTTTTCAAGGCTTGACAGATTGCAGAAGAATTACATGATAGCAAAAATGAACTTTGTTTGGGGTCTTTTCAAAACTCGCCGCTGCGGATGGC
>JAAAJZ020000019.1:24521-35687 GCA_010015985.2 Actinopyga echinites
AGAAACATGTCTAGCCAAAGGTTTCAAAAACCTAACTTAGCAGTACTTAAAGTACCTGCGGTGTTTCAACTTTACCCCAGATTTAAGCACTAAGATGCTATTAGCCTTGCAAAAGCTACTATCCGTTTGTAAAAAAAAACATTTTTTTCCAATCAAAATTTTAAGAGACTACGGAGTATCAGATAATGCCACCGCCTACCCTATTAGATCTATTTGATCGGTGCAAAAAACTCTGGAAATCTCACTCGTCAGCACTACCAAAAGCTACGGGAATCCACCAGGAAACGGATGCTTTTCTCTTGAGATGAGCTTTTCTCTTAAATAATTGAAGCAGTCGACAGACGGTGAAAGAACAGTGGTGTGTGGTCCGGCCGTAGTAAGTTGGTCGAAAAATTATGCTTTGTATATATGCTTGTATAGAGCTATACTACTGCACGATGAATTACCTTCACTACCGCCCTGTGTATGTACGTATGGTCTATGTACAATAGCTATACAGACGTGCGCGTATGCATGCAGTGGTACAATTTTTCGCATACATTTCGCGGGCTGACATGAGCTGCTTTGCGAAAGTACGTCATTGATCTCGGGTCACCTTGATCGCCCGTTGCGTTCCCACTTGTTTTCTTGATCGCCTGCGCGGGGTCTGATCCTCCCCGAAGGGGCGATCAAGCTCTCAGGATCTGATCCGGGGAACGAGAGCGTTCCCTCTTGAAAATTGATCCCCTGCGCGGGGTCAGATCCGGATCTGATCGCCTGCTCGTACTCAAGTGGGAACACATACTCATGAGAATTGTGATCGCTCTGCCCTGCTTTGAAGATTTAGAAAGCTGCGACCCCTCTCATTCCCCCTAACCCCCCCCCATCTTTTCCATGTCTCAGAGTCTTGTGAAAAATTTGTCATATTTCTGATTATGGACAAGGCTCAGAGATTCGTGCAAACTTGTTATACACCCACCCCCCCCCCCAAAAAAAAAACCAAAATAAAATAAAAATCTATGTCTCAAACGCCTATGACGATGACAGCTGACGGTGCTTCGAGATGAGTTGAATCAATTAAGAGTCTTGAAGGGAACCAAGTCCACCGAGTTGTTTTTCTTGTGTAATTGTCACTTATCTTTGGTCTTTCCGCAGCATAAGAATCCAGGGTAAGTCTACTTCAAAGTAATGCATATTCATGGATTTTGTCCACACATCAAACACTGCTTACACGTATCTTTTAATGAGTTTACTGGAGCAGTAAATTTAGAGCTCCATCACTGTAAGAACTCGGATTGTTAGAACAGTAGGCTGTATATGAACAACAATGGCCAGATCATTGACCGATTCAGATAAATCTGTTGGCTGGTCAGAGGGCATGGCGACGGATTCTGTAACTGGCCAGTATTCTAATATCGCGATAGTCAGTAAGCCTAGGCCATTATAGGTAATTTGAACTGACAATTTGTTTATTTCCATCAAGAAAGAGTCTGCCCCTGTTCTTTCTTACCCTGTTGTCATATCACTTGTTGTGCTTGGTCATGTGTCAAAGTCACAAGACACGCACTAGGCAGGTAAAAAATTTAAAATAATTTATTTTAACTCAATTGTTTTTGTTAAGTTCGTTGATAGTTTCCGGAAACAGGAAGTGAAGAGAAAGGTTTAACCGGTTAGCTGGGGTATGTGAAAACCATTGTGAGAGATGATTGGAAAGTATAGGTCTAGGCTGGCAAGACTGGCTCTTGTTAACACTTTCAGCCTGAGGCCGTTCTCGGGTGAACCGCTAATCAAAAGTTTCCTTTACGGAGGCCCAAGTTTGAAATTAAATTCCTAGTCCACTAACGGCTATTGGCTTACCAGCCTACAGTAGGCCTACACCAGGGAATTGTGAGAGAAATGGTGCAATCCTGGTTGCCTTGAAATTAAAATTTTTGACGATTAAATAAGGTGTAAATTGCGGGTACCCCCAGAAGAAATGGACGTGACCGAACACAAATTGACGTCATCAGACTGATGTAAAGTAACCAAGGAGTTATGTTCACAACTTTACAATTCAGTGACAAAAAGTTATCTCGTGATTAGAAACAGCCACTCATGAATTAGGATAGGCCCGAGTACACTAATTCAGATTGCAAGGGTTGTGTTTTCTCTTGAATATATGTGTCAGAGGGAGTGCTGCAAGGAACTGTTATATTTTAAGCATCCTCGGACATTTTTTGTCAGCGACAGTCGTTAAGTCCAGGCAACTCAACCAATCAACTAACAGCGATTGTGCATAAAGCTGAAAGAGGATTCTCAAATAACTTGGTGCAACCGCTTGAACATGGGCTTTTCAGTCGTGTAGTGTTCATTGTCCGTCGTGAGAATGAAAGTTCCGGAAACTAGGTCACGCCAGTCGATTTGTGTTGAATTGATACACGTGAAGTTGTGTAGTGTGCGACTATAGCTAAAGTCCGGTTACACTATAACAATTTTCCATCGGAATCCAATCCGATTTGTCCCATTTGGACTGGACAGTGAGGTCTGTGGTAATGAATGTCATAAATACAGTGGGCATTGAAATACCCACTCCAAATCGAAAAAGTTCTGAGACGGGCCACATTCTTAAGTGAAGTCCTATCATGATAAAACGATGAAAATCGGAAGTGAAATCGGAAAGCTATCCGATAAAACGAAACCGAGTGTATATTCAGATTTAGGAGAGGGGTATTCTAGATCAGATTGACTACAAAGATAGGACATCGGTTCCCCCATTATGTTGGAACCATCTGAACAAGAAATTGGTTATTTCCATTCCTCAGAAAAAAAAAGAAAAAAAAAATGTGTGGTAGACCGATAGAAAATCGTTTTAGTGTGACTGTGCCTTTAAAGTGCACCTAAAGTTTAGAATTTTAAGAATATATATTTTAGAGGTTGCAAAATTAATTTTATTTATACAACTCCCATTGCGATAGCTTGTTCCATTGCTGAGATATTAAATGTTGAAATTTATTCACATAAATCCAAATAGTCCATTGCGCAATAAGTTGTGAGGTTCTTCTTGTACAACTCACATTACATTTTTTGTGTCCTTTTGAAATTAAAAATGTTTGTATGACCTTGAACACTTCCTGTTTTCTTGCATAGCATATTGCACAGAGAGGGCTTGTATAGTCAAGTCACCCCATGACAGTACTAACGCCATCACATTTTGGTACGAGGTGCAGTACCTTTAGCAAAAAACCCAAAGAATTAAAAAGACTAATTTGAGTAGCACAAGAATGACATCGCAAATTATTGCGCAATCTACCATTTTAAACTGAGTAAATAAACTTCAACATTTTATAACTCAGCTCAGGAATGTCCTGTGAAGACGGGAGTTGGACTGTTTGAATTCGTTTTTCATGCTTTGTAATATATGTTTTTGAAATTTCAGGCTTTAGGTACACTTTAAGCTAAAACGCGCATATACGATTTTGCGTGACGCAACTGAACTCGACCGACGTCGAAGTCGTGTACGTATAATGTGCGTGGGTCCACCACTGCGACTGACAGTTTAGAGGTCACTTAACATATTCGTTGTTCCTACTGAAAACGGCGACCATCGTAAAATCTAAGCAATTCAGCCAAGCACGGCAGGTAACAGCGATTGCGCATTTGAAAAAATCATTTGAAGTGCAATGTCGCAACCGTGCGTCACGTGAGCATGGGCTTTTCAGTCGTGCAGTGAACCATGTCATTCATAGAAGTCGAATGAAAGTTGCCCCGACGATAACTGGATAAGGAAAGTAGGTCACGCCAGTCGAGTTGAATTGGATTACGCAAAGTTGTTTGCATAGTGTGCGGGTAGCTTTAGTTGTCGCACCGTAATTACTATTCTTAACAACAGAATAACTTCTTGGAAGTCCTCCCATCATTTTCGACTATCACCTCCTTTATACTACACGTACTGTGCGTGTATTTACGATATCTGTACTCATAATCATTAAACTGAGTTAAACAGTGACTCTTTAGTCTTTCTTTAAATTGCTGAATCTATGTTCTGTGTGTGGATCCTCACGCCCCAGGGTTATGCAATCCCTTCGAAATCGGAGTCTTCATAGTAATTACCTATAAAGGGATTTCATGTAACGTCGTGCGATTGAGACTGCACGGCAGTGAACGGCAAAACACACACGCAGTAAGCATGTTTACAACGCACGCAAGCGACATAACCAAAGATTCTACTGTGACATCTGCAAATACGCTTACTGCGCGTACGCGTGTTGACACAATGGACGCTTGCCCGTAAAAACCGCGATCACGTGATGTCGGTGAAACACCTCTATACCTGACCTTCGCACCTTGGTGAGAACATGCCATAGTTCCTGGCTGTCAGATGGGAGGGGTGGGAGAATGAACACAGAGATTTTTCACGTGCCCTCATTTTGGCCATCAAGCCTCTTGCAGAGATTAGGTTATAAGAAGATCCATACGCCCACATCGAGAGTGTAGATACCCCATAGATAAATTTGTAATACAACGCCCGTCAAGATTTTAAAAATATAAGAAGGCGAACAATGCTGGGAAGAACCTCTACACCCATATGTTCAAGCTTAATGAAAAACTACACTAAAGTAGTTATTGACGAATCGGGTATTTTTTCAAATAGACCTATTCGGCTCAATTTTCATTCTGTTGAGTTATAAACTACATAAAACAGCAATAAAACACACTGTGCACATATATTTTCCATTTCACCTCTTACAGTCTTAAGTTTATTAGCAAATTGACACCACGGTGGTTCCGAAATCCACACGTCCAAAATTACAGAAAGCTCACTTTAACTGACTTTCATTGCATCATTGTTTGTAAAATGAGCTTTTTTCACTGAGCTGAAATGCACGTTGTGGTAAAATTATGAAATTCTTACCCCTAACAAAATCAAATGCATGTTTATAAAGCAAATGAAGACATCAATTTATTTCATGGATGTTTCAGGTACACCATGTTAAGAAAAGTGACGACATTGCAAAGATAAATAGGCCTATACAGTTCTTAAACACGTAATGACGTATAAGAAATATAAAACAAACAACAAAATACGTAGGTACGGTAAACACCAAAACTCATATTTTAACACATGATGAAGATAGTGATGTCTTTTAAAGAGCACACCTTTAACACTTTTATATGTTTTAACCTTACACATACGGACGTCAAAAACGCGAAACGTCAAACAAAAAACACGAAACGCAAAACACGAAGCACGAAACACAAGATGCCCGTGTGCGTTGCGCAAAAACAGAAACAGTTATTTCGCGAAACATTGTTTTCCCTAAACAACTGTTTCTGTTTTTATCCAACCAAACAACTGTTTCTAGTTTTGTCCAACGCATACAGGGCACGTTTTGTTCCGCGTTTCGTGTTTCCCGTTTTTTGTGGTCCATGTGCGTTAAGCTCATAGAGAAGGATATACAAATAGAGGGCGGACTTACAAATCCAGCTGTGATTCCATGGCCCTATCCTAACAACGGTGATTATGTGAAGGTAGCCTAATCAATCCGGGCAAACGGTTCGTGTCGTCTGCTCGCTTACTGTTCAAATCATGAAGCAAATTTAAGGTTACATTCAAGAAATGTACTTTTAAGAAATATGCCAGAATCATGCATAGCATTCGGTTACACGGACCGAAGACTTAGTTCGGCGTCTTTTCGAAAAAAAAAAAAAAAACATGATTAGGCCTACTCTCCCCAAGATACTTCTTCAAGCTTGTTTTTACACACGTTCGCGCACTTTTCGTGTCGCGGTTTGCCCAGAATATGGCCGCCCCCATGACTTCACAGCCGGTTTTGTGTCAGTGGTATTTTGAGTCCGCCCTCTAATTTTTATATCCTTCTCTGTGGTTTAGCTTTAATGTACTGATTCTACTGAAACATTACTTTTGTGTCATGCCTTATTGATCACGCTAAAAAAGTAAACTTTCCAACCCCAGTCTATTGGACTTTTGTGGAGTTGGATAGTAAGTCACATTGTCACGCCCAAGGCTTTCTTCCATCACCTAGTGTGGATCCTCTTTCCACTCTTCTTTGGAAGAGTCACTCGCTTGATTAGACAAAGTGTAAACAATGTCTGGGTTATGCCAAAGAGCACCTCTTACGTAATATCTCCTTTGTCAATTACCTGTTTCACACCGGTTGTATCCTATGTCATGATCTGGACAATAAACCATCCAGCCTTGAGGCTGGTTTAATAGAGAAGGATAGAAGGATCTGTAGTGGTTTTAATGAGACCAATATTTCATGTATAAAAACAAATTGGTGTTTACAGCAAACATCATATAAACGGATAAACGTGTTTACGGGATGGCGTTTAAATGGCGTTAATATGTTCATCATGTGCTAGAATAGGCGTTTTTAGACATTAAATGCGCAGCTTTCGTATTTTGTTTGTTTTTTATTACGCTGATGTCACGAAGTGCTTTAAATCTGTTAGAAAAATGTGCTTAACATTTTTACAGTGTATTAAAACGTAAGTTGAACATATGAAGTAGGTCTCAAGCATCTTAATCATTTTTCCTTAGTCGTCGAACAAACTATCATGCACCAGGTCGGCCTAGGGACTTCATTTAGGGCAAGTACCGTCATAAGCATCGCACGTAGATCCACAGGAACACTCGTTTTCACAGTTCGTCCCCCAGAACCCTCGTGAGCATGCTGTACGAAGTATATGAAATCAAATGGAAAATGTACTACTTAAGTAAAATTCGTTAAAAGGATGGTCCAGCCACAAAGTTAGCTTTGATATGTTGAAGAATCTGTAAATCTAACCAATTCAGTGAAACTCCCATTCAATTTCCATGTGTGGTTGTTGAGATGTATTCAGTTAAAGTTGCTACATTATCTACCAGAAGTGAACTTGAAGCAAGCAGGAGTGATGTTGTCTCCTCACATTGATCAAGTAAGTTATGTTTCTTTTTAAACTTTACACTCAATTTAATACTTCTACATCTAAAGCTGTCTCAGTGTAACTGTATGAGTGGTATGAGAACTTTACAACCTTCACATAACCTGTGCTTAAGCTGACCTCCTGTTGATTTTAAGGTGATACAACAGATTCAATAACAACGATAACAAAAGACTGTTCTTCAGTGTGAAGAGATAATGTCACTCCTGCTTGCTTCAAGTTCACTTTTGGTAGCAAATGGGGTAACTTCAACTGCTAATATCTCGAGGACCACTCATGGGAATTGAATGGAAATTTCACCAGAAGGTTTAGATCTACTTACTTGTGTCCATAGCAAAGCTAAATTTGTGGCTGGATCATATTTTTAAGGGTAAATATATCATTCAACTGTCATTATTTGAATGACTTAGGCTGGCTTCCGGTATAATGTGGTGGCAGTAAAAATATATATGATGAGACTGTTGACGAATTGACCACCTCTGGCAAGGATACTAAAAGTTAAAGGAGAGATTAGCCGAAAAGTTATGTTTAAAGTGTTATAGAGTAAGTTAGTCTAACCATTCTAAAAAAATAAAAAAATCCATTCAAACATCCATTCAATTCCCAAGTTTACTTTTCATTATGTAAGCAGCTAAAACGAAAAGACCAGGGAACTTGGAACAGGCAGGGGTAGGAGCATCTTCTCATGGATAAAGCATGTTAGTTATGTTTTTTGTCAAAATTTACACACAACTCAGTCTTCAACACCTAATCTGTCATAATCTAAATAAATTAGGGGTATGAGAGTTTTGCAGCCTTAACGTACTGTACCTTGCAATAAGGTAGTTCGGAATGAACACAAGGAGCGCAATCGACTCTCTTGACACAAGCCAAGTGAGTCAATTGCACCCTTTACACCGCGTGCAATTTCATAGTAAAAAAAAAAAAAAAAACAGCAGTTGAAGAGCGCGGAGGCAACAGAAAGACGCGGGCGGAGACATTCAGCTGATGGCGGGATGAAAGCACACCAAAAATTGCACTGACGAAGGCTTAAGTGCGCAAGCGTGCGCATGGAATGTAATTCCGAATTACCGTATTAAGCCGACCAATATCGACATCACCGACGGTCAATACAACATATTGAAAACCAAAGGAAGCTAAAGACTGTTCCTTAGTGTGAGATGACGTCACTGCTGCTTAACTTTTGGTAGCAAATGAGGCAACTTCAACTGATAATATTTTGAGAGCCACACATGGCATTTGAATGTAAATTTCACGGGAATAGTCTGTTCCATAGTGTGAGATGGCGTCACTGCTGCTTGCTTCAAGTTAACCTTTGGTAGCCTAATGAGGTAACTTCAACTGATAATATTTTGAGAGCCACACATGGCATTTGAATGTAAATTTCACGGCCGGAATAGTCAGATTTAGTTACTTTTAATCATATCAATTCTAATTTTCGTCCCTGACTTTCTTTTAGTAGACTGAGTTGCTCAAGAAGTCAGGTTACATCAATCTGACTGTTCAATGTCAGGCGTAAGCGTACAAGGCGGGGGGAAGGGGCATATGCCCCCCAATTCGGGCAAAATAGTGAATAAATTCGGGCAAATGAGATTCAAAACAAAATAAGCTATGCTCTTTTTGCGGGCCAAAATTCGGGCAACTTGGTCCAAAATTCTAAATTCGGGCAAAAATTATCCCTGCCCCCCTAGAAAAATTGTCCCCTGTACGCCTATGCAAGAGGACAGACTCTAAAAACCTTGTAACCACAATATCTCAAGAGGGGAATGAATCTCATACTTGACCTGTGGATGCTCCACATTGAGTGGATAATTCGTATGGTTTTTGGTGATGGTCATTTGAGGTCATCAGAGGTCAAACTCTGAAAACCTGGTAAGCAAAATATCGCAAGAAAAGAAACATTGATTAATCTCATATTTGACCAGTGGATGCTCCATATTGAGTAGATGATCCCCATTGTTTTGGTGGAGTTCAAAGATCATTTGAGGTTGGCACAAGTCAAACACTGAAACCTTTCTAACACAGTTTCTGAAGAACGGAAATTTTGCTTGATGATCTTGTTTATGTGTGAGTGCTCCACATAAAGGATTACTAAATTCCTCCGTAATGGTCCGAGATGCAAAAAAACAAGACGTAGAATTAAAACGAAAATTTTATTTTATCATAAGAGTTTTTTCAATCCAGAAACCAGGGATGCCAAATTTTCGGACCATGCCGGGATGATTGGGGTTCTAGCTCCTTTCGCACCTTTTTGTAGGAGTCATTCGCATACCGAAGGAAATTTATGGATAATGTCCTAAAGTGTAACGTACTTTCGACTGGGATAATCGTCATCGAAGCTGTAATGTGGATACAAGCAAGCAGCAACCTGCTTCAAAATAACCTTGATATATGCAGCACGATAGAAAACGGTAAACCGAAGAGTCCAATTTTGCTACTCGGACAAAAATGCACAGTTTTTTCTCAGGAAAAACCAGAGCTAATCTTATGTATCTAAGTGCAGGGGCCTCTAATACGAACAGTATCCGTCTTATAATTTTTGTCTCAATCGAAGATAAAAACAAACAGTATCGTACACAAATTAAAACTTCTTATCTCGAATTACGCAAATGCGGGCTGGGTAATAGGCTCCTTCCTGTACCTACAAATAACAAAATATGCATAATGCCAGTTTTCTCCCTTGAAATTGGCAGGTGTTCAATAATTGGGAGAGCACATAGGCTTTTCAACCAAAATTCTCCAAGTATATGTTAAAAACATATGTAAGAATACCCTACCCTCTGCAGAGTAGTACACTCCAAAACATGTTGTCCAGTCATAATAGCTCTTGTTGATAATAGCCATATGCGGTTCGAAATCGGGGATACGGGGGCAAGGCGTTCCACGGAGGGGTACACAGGGACTGAGCGACGTGAAAGACCCCATCGAAGTGCATCCTGGAGGCTGATCCAAGATTTCTCGAACTGTGACCCGAGGGCAAACTGACCATATACCAACATCGAAACACTGTTAAGTGAGTGTGGCTTAAACCACTCTAAAGGTCTGATTAAAGTGGGAGAATAAAGAGACCAATACTTTGGGTCAAATTGTACCATAGGCTTAGTAAGCGGGGGCTGAGACTGATGTATGCATCCCCCTCACAATTCAAGCACGACAAACCCTGTAGAAAGTGTCAAAAATTTTCGTTCAATTTTCTCAAAATTTGCCTAATATGTAAGACCAATTGCATTTAAGGACCCTCAATTTCGAAAGTTTCCCAAGAGGGAGGGGGACATTCCTTCCCTTACACCACCCCCAGGACACCTGTCCGAAACAACTGTTAGTCCCCACAGGCCTTCCTATTTCAGAACAGGTTCCTACGCCTATGATTACCCAATTTGTAACCCCATTATCTGAACCTGCTGGGTGGAGTTCCCTCTGCCCAGACTTGGTTCAAATTGATCCAAGTGCTTTTGGAGGGTATGTATGGCAAACACACCCCAAAATGAAGGAGGGGACAGGGGGAGGCCATGAATCCGTCCCTGCTTCCTCTTTGGGCATGGAGTCAACACGTGCTTACTAGGATCTAATGGGAGCTCTGACACAGGGGCCGACCCTGGAACTTTTGGGTAGTTGTTGACAGTAAAATGAAGATTTTAACCGTCATTTAAGGACACTGAGTGCAGTGAACTCAACAGGCAACGTAACTCGCAAATTTGTCATAAAACAATACAAACGACTAACGGCTGGTCAACTCCAGCATTGCGAACCTGACCAAATAGAGAAAAGTGAACGTCCCCATTACGTGGGGGTGGCGAATGGCAGGTAGATCCGGTGGCAGAAATAGTGCTCTTTTAGTAACATAACCGATAATCAGAGATTTCTTGATAAGCATGACATGCAGACATAATCTTCATTACTTTCAGTGCGATTATTGAAAAAATCATGGCACTGGAACTGCACTTCCTGGAGTAAATAATGGCATATTTGGTGCACGTGATATGGACGATACGAAGTCTGTCATCTAGTATCGTTTTGGGATAGCAGGAATTTCATTGAAGTGGTTTAAACCCCATATGGAACAAAGAACACAGCGTGCGTTAATTAGGCCTGTTTTGGCCGAGTCTATGCCTCTTGATTGTCGAGTCCCGCAAGGTTCGATTTTAGGACCCTTACTTTTTAGTATACACTGCGCCACTTGAGGACATTATCCGTCGCGGTTCAATTGAATTACATGTTTTATGCCGATTTTACCTAAAGTTGAAAGTTACTTATGAAGATGTT
>JAAAJZ020000019.1:121066-133327 GCA_010015985.2 Actinopyga echinites
AATTTTGCCCCTTCTAAGATTTTGTTAATGCTTCACGTCATTTTGCATACACCAGTGCTAACAAAACATACCGAAATTGAAAAATACCAGCAATAAGAAGGGCAATGGATGAATCGGTAGGCCTTGAGGAGGGAAGGACAGATGACGATGTGAATTTCTTGATCCTTTAGAACAATCATCTTACCCAAGCTGTCCTATAGGGCATTATACTGAAACCGCAAGAAGAAAGGTAGGTGCGAGCAAAGCGCTCCGAAAATTGCATTTTAAAGCATTTTTGTAATGTTTGACGTCACTTTTGTGCGAAATGCTAATAAAAATACGACAATTAGCGATATCAGTAGCGGTCACTATAGCGAGCACAGCACTGCACTGTACAGTACTATCCGCACTGACTGAAGATATCTAAAATGGGCTACTTTGCCATTACCATTACGCTGTCACGTAAAAATTTTGGCAACTTAAGTCCAACCGCGGTGAACCGTGGTCAATTGGTCGCCAATAATCAGTCATGATGGGGATTTGTCAATTTTTTCACGCAAAAAAAAGAAAAAAAAGAAAAAAAGACACTCAAAATCCAGGAGCTATTAGTGGGCGATTGGGGGGCGACAAGCTTTCATGGGGGCTGCCGCCCCTACGTCCCCTACCACTGAGATGTGACTATATTGGATTCTGAAACACGTAGAGAGTTAATTTCATTCTACACTATGTCTACATGGTCGAGGAACACGTTGAAATACCAGTATTTATGGCATCGGACCCTTTTGTAAACCCGATTTGCATCGTGAATTCAAAATGGGGGTCATTTAGCCTAAATACACATTGGGACGGTACCGCAGAAAAAAGAGGGGGATTGGAGATGGAAAATTAAGGGAGGATTGGGGATGAAGTTACGGAAGCGCACCTTGTCAAAATTTCAACTTTAATTTTAACAAAAAAAGAAATCAAATTTTCGTACGTTAGTAAAAAAAAAAAAAAAAAAAAAAACCTTTCGAACGTTCGAAAATCTTTTCGCACTTATAGGCCTAATGGCAATATATTAGGAGGGCGAAAGGTATTCAGTCCCCAACCAAATTATTTAGGGTACCGCGTGCCGCACCGTGAACACCGCCCTTAATTCGTGTATGGATCGCTTTAATGAGACATTATTTTTGTTACTTAATTGTTAGGTTGATGCTGCAGAAATGTTTATTTTACCTTTAATTTTCAATGTTCATATTCTCTAATATCATAAAGGGTACTTCGTATGATTTGGAAATCATGTTTCAGATAAAATGGGGTGACTGGTTATTCCGTTTAAGTGCTCCCTTCTCCTTACTTTATACCTTATGGAAAGGAGTTCACTTCTAATAAAAGCGACTGACACCGTTGAAGTCACGGTTACAATTTTGTAATAATTAATGCTCTTTTAGATGGACCAGATGACGTAAACCTAGTGTGTTTAATTGGCACACGCTTTAACACCATTGAATCCTTGAAAACTATGCGAAAACAGTCGGCATTCAGGTTCAAAGAAACGTTGCCTTTTCCAACCCTCCTTGCTCGGTTCTACTTTGCATAACGCTAATAATAGAAAGCTAACAGAAAACCACTATGTGTGTAGTCAAGTATAGAGAGGGAGAGGCAAAGACGTCTTTGGTACTCTTGTTTGGAGATGAGTCGAAATTTTTATTGTTTTGCTGGTCTGTCTTTCGCATATTTCAGTCATTGTGTCATCACCAAGTCCTAGGAATTAGCTGACAGTTGACGTGGAGCTTGGAATGAGCTTGTAGCAAAACAAACCTAGAGACCTAACAAAAATGGAGCTCTTTGTTCAAAGTCATGTGAATCAAGCAGGGGGAAATTTAAAGTTAGCTACGCAATGGTCGTGTTACTTCTTCGGGGAGTAGTTTAACTCCTTAGGGGAGGAGTATCGTTTGGTTTTCGCCCTCCGGCATCCAGCCGAATGGACTTTGGGGAAAAAGTGAGTTAGCTACGCAATGGGCGAAGTGCAAACTTTTCATACTGGTCGCACCACTTCTTCAATTAAGCAGATCACGTTTTACATCCGTGCTTGGTACAGGATACCATGCGTGGGGAACACCTAAGTCTGTTTAATAGTAAGGGAAATTTTGGTCCTTTTCACTGGACCTTCAGTTCCAAAATTCTCACCTGGTTTGGACAATTTTTGCCTCATTTTGTGATTTTTGCCCCATTCCTCTGGTTTCATTTCTCAATGCATGGCGAAACTGGCTGTAAACAGGTAAAGTGGATAGAAAAGCTCAAATCTCAATGTTTGAAGATCACTGATGACGCCCAGGCCTACATATTTTAATGGTTTGCTGTAAAATGTTCCTCATCAGGTATGTTTCTCATGTTTTGGGGCCTAGATCCCAGCAAACAAGCCCAATTGTCCCTATAAATCAGTTAGCCCAGTAGGGGCCTGATAAAGACCCACTCTGGCCCAATCAATTATGCTTTATTTGGGCCCACTCAGGCCCAAGTCGGTTAGCCTAATTGGGGCCCAATAAAGAACCATTTTGTGCTTAATCAGTTAGCCCAATTGGGGCCTAATAAAGCCCCGCTCTGGCCCAATTTGAGGAGCCTTATCTGGGCCCGATTATGGCCCACTCTGGCTCTAACTAGTTAGCCTAATTTGGTCCTCATTGGGCCTCGCTGACAAAATTGATTGGGGCCCAATTGGGCAGCCTAATTTGGGCCTGATCGGTAGCCCTATTAGGACCCTATTGGGGCCTGATCTGGTGTATTGGCTGGGATGTGGGGGCTAATGGCCAAGTATAGAAATGATAATTATATTATGTTCGAAAAAATAGTAAGAAACAACCGGTTACCCCTTTTGTAATTCTCAGCAAAAATTTCTGTCGAGTCGCTGAGAAAATCTCTTGTTGTAGTGTCGTCATTCCTTGAACTTCTTAAAAAACTGTCAAACAAACAAAGTTAAAGTCATAAAAAAGCAGCTGTGCTTGTAATAGGTACCAGTCGATTCGTCCCACTGCCAGTTCGAAACCAACCATCCCGCCTCCAACAATCCAGTTCTCTCCGGCCCGAGTAGTGATCAGCCTGCCCGGCCTCAGGTAGCTACCTTTTCGCCCCCAAGTGTCGACCAATTCACCCCCTATGCCTTACCAGTCTGCACGTAAATATCCGGACGGAGACACTGAAAGTTCAATTTTTTCGATGTATATCCCAACTTAAAGTGAGAAGAACACCTATGAACTTTAGAAAGTAGCGCGATAACAGGGGAAAGGGAAGTAAAATAATACAGTAGCAATCATTTCGTGTCTTCTCTTCCTGGGTAATTTTTCAACTTGTTAAAATAATCGAAGCAATTTGACGTCCGTCAAATTAATATGCATGCATGTATACAAAAGCTCATGGAGTTCGATTGATAATAATTTGGTTGAAAGGGTAACCGGTGGTTCCGTCCTACTGTCAGTTCGCCCCAACCAGCTTCCCCCCCCCCTACCACTTCGCCCCTTACCAGTCGCTCCAAAGTGGAAGTCGTTTCGCCCCCTAGTACCTACCAGGTCCCCTCCCCTTGTGTGGAATTTCGAAATGCAGTTTAGCACCCTGGATTCCGACGGTGCTATGGCATCGGAAGTGACAAAATAATCTCTTAAAGCCTAAAGGCATCCGCCAAACAACTTTGAACGGCATGTAGTTGAAAACTGAACAAAAAATGGAAATTATGAGCCTTGGCATTGAAATTAATGTGAGGACGTTACGTTGCTACTAAAGTTCTACCTCAGAAAAAATCCAGACAAACAAAAGAACCCAATGGTAAAAACCTGCTATGTAAATATCAAAATCACGGCATTTCAGGTCACACTCTGGATTTCAAATTTCGTAAACTCTCGTAAACAGGAGTTGTGGTGGGTCACGACTTCGCTGATTGGACTGATGTTTTATCTGGTATAAAACTAGACTGAGCTTCCTTGCACTACCAATTGTCAACATCAGGCATCAGCATTCAAACATTTTCTCCATTACTCAGACCAACAAAGCCTGGGCATACAAATTCACCTTCTTTCCACTTACCGTCAGAGACTGGCACATTCTCCCCTAGATTCACAGATCTTGAGGATCCCAAGCATTTTAAGATCTCCGCCTTGAGGTTCCTCAGATGGGAGGACTAACACTCCATGCGCACACCAAACCCTGCACGCTTTGTAGTGCATGTGCACTAGGCTTACTGTAGCCTAGCTATTATGTCGTCACAATAGCCCTATGTATGCATGTTAGGCTAGGCCTACAGTACAGACAGTATTATGTCGTCACATAAGGGTTAGTGCGTATGGCGCACTAGAATAAGTGGGATGCTTATTTGTTATGATATAATTCAGAGAATAAGCAAATACAGTTCAGTTGGAGACAAGCAACAGATGAGTTCGGTAGTCTTTGTGTCTCGGCTCTACATTGGCGTTGTCGGCAGGATAGTGGTTGAGGTGTGGTAGTCCATAGCCACAGTACATTAATTTTGTTTCATTAATAATATTCCCTCTTGAAGAGGTAAAGGTTCCAACCTAGTAGCAACTTCATGATGACAGATTCAGGAGATTTTGCCTGTCCAGAGGCAAGAGAGGAGTCTCAAGGTCAGTTACCAAATCGTTACCCATACTTGAGGTTTATGATAGCTGACTATATAAAACAATTATGTGAACAGAACCACCTTGATTTGACACTATTAAAGACTAAAGAAGACAGAATTCAGGCCTTGCAAATGTTGCCCAATTTGAGTGATGCAGGCTTAGATCTGAATAATCCTGGTAGGTCAAGGCCTAGTGAAAATCCAGTGGATACATTCAGCGTAAAGCTAAAAGGATTCCATGTTCTGACCAATGATGATGATGTGGAATGCTATCTTTCAACTTTTGAGAGACTGTGCATCAAACATAAAATTCCAGAGGCAAATTGGACCATCATCTTGGAATCCTTCTTAACTGGGAAAGCACAGCGAGCATACTTTGCTTTGACTGAGATTGAGAAGGAAGATTATCAACTCGTGAAGGAGTCAATCTTGTATGCTTACCAGTTAACTCCCAGTACCTACAGAAAGAAATTCAGAAGTGCCAGTAAGAGTTCATCCGAAACATTTCGACAATTTTCCAGCCGTTTGTTTTTGTATTTGAGGAGGTGGCTAATTCCATCTGATGATTTATTGTCAAGCACAGAATTTGCAACGATAATGGACAAATTGATTGGGGATCAATTAATTTCATCCCTTAAAGATGAGAATTTGAAGCTAAAACTTCTGGAGCAAAAGTGGAACACTTTAGCAGACCTGGCAGACTTGGCTGATAACATCATGGTGGCTCGAGCAGAATGCAGAAATAAATCTTATGATGTAAGGCCAAAGGTCCCTGTGGACTCCACCCAGTTGGATGGTAAAGTTAGTGCTCCACACTCTCAAAGTGGTCAAGAGTCTTCCACTTCAAAGCAGAAAAGGCCAGCATCGAGATTGGATATGACTTCTGTGAGATGTTATCGATGCAACCAGGTAGGCCATGTCAGTTATAACTGCCCAAACAATCCAGTAGAAGATGTTATAAACTTTGTGAGGATTTCAGGTCCCTCTCACCAGGAGGAATTGCACCCAGTCATTGACATGATCAACCTCAAGGAAGAGAGCCGTAAACCACAGTATAACCGTATGCCTAAGGGTGCCTATTTTGAAACACTTATTGATGGGGAATCTTCGTTAGCCTATGCTGACAGTGGAGCTGGGGTCTCACTTATTTCAGCTTCCTTGGTAGGATCGCGTCTCGTGAAACCTTTAGAGCAGCCTATTCGCCTTTCACTACTAGATGGTACACCTTTTGTTGTTGCAGGGAAAACGACCTGTACCCTAGAGTTAGCAGGAGAGCGAGAGCAGGTTGAGTTTTTCGTATCGGACATCCCATGTGATATTCTCTTAGGACGTGATCTCATGATGAAATTTGCATTGGTTTTTGACCTACACAATGGGTCATACTGGTCAGAATCGCACCAACCCAAGGTTAAGTTTCCGTTAGTATGGGTTGGTATGAAGGAAGATTCTTGTGACAGGAAAGGCAGTACAGACAAGCTAAGTGAAAATAATGGGCATGATCCAGACCCATTAGGAGACTATGAAAACGATGATCACAATTCTGAGTCTAATTTCGTTATGGGAAAGATTTGTGGTTTTGATGATCAAATAGACAATATTGTGAGTGAGTATAACGATGTATTTGTTGACAAACCAGGGTACTGTGATTTACTGCAGCATAAAATAGATACAGGAGATGCAGCTCCAATTAGGAAGAGTCCCTATAAAGTGTCACCAAAAAAGAGAGTCAGTTTGGAATCTCAAATCTCTGAGATGCTGGAGTGGGGTGTCATTGTACCATCATCTTCAGATTGGTGCAGTCCCATTGTCATGGTTCCTAAAAAAGATGGAACCTACAGACTAGCAGTTGATTATAGGGGTTTGAATGCCATTACAAAACCTTCAAATTATCCTATTCCCACCATTGATGGAATCCTATATTCATTGAATGGTTCCAAAGTATTTTCAACACTTGATCTAAAATCAGGTTTTTGGCAGGCTGCTCTTAGACCAGAAGATCAATGTAAAACTGCCTTTGCATGTGAAGAAGGGGTCTTTGAGTTTAAGACACTTCCGTTTGGCCTTAGGAATGCCAGTCAAAATTTCCAAAATTTGGTGGATGTGGTTTTGAAGCCACTGAAACAGAACAGCACAAGGCAGTATTTTTACCCATACATTGATGATATTGTAATCCATTCCACAGATATCCAGACTCATTTCCAAGACCTTAAGAATGTACTTGATTGTCTTTCCAAAGCTGGTCTCACAGTGAACCCAGCAAAGTGCCACTTTCTGTACAGCAAAATTAAGTTTCTGGGATATGTTGTTAGTGGGCAAGGGATAGAGTTAAATCCAGAGAAATGTGAAGCTGTTAGTAATTTTCCTAGGCCTGTAGACAAGAAAGCACTTGAAAGATTTTTGGGATTATCTGGTTGGTGTGCTAAGTTTGTGAAGGGCTATTCACAAATTGTAGAGCCTCTGAATGAATTGAGACGTAAGGATGTTACATGGAAGTGGTCTGAGGCTTGTGAAAAGGCTTTTGTAGCTCTTAAACAGGAAATATCAAATGTGGTATCTTTAACTCTTCCAAATTTTCAGTTACCGTTTGAGATCCATACGGATGCAAGTGTCGAGGGTCTTGGGGCTGCACTCATGCAGATGGATCCAAGTGGTGAAAGTAAAGTGATAGCCTTTGGCTCCAGGTCTCTGAAAGGGGCAGAGAAAAATTACTCTGCTACAGAACTAGAGTGTTTGGCAGTTCTGTGGGCATTTGAAAAGTGGAGACCTTTCATAGAAGGTTCACATATTACAGTGTTTACTGACCACAAGGCACTGGTGTGGATGTTGAGAAATAGTGCACTGAAGGGCAAGTTAGTGAGGTGGGCTCTGAGATTGCAAGAATTTGATTATACTGTGCATTATCGCCCTGGGATACAAAATATGATACCAGATGCACTCTCTCGGGCACCACAGATTTGTAGTATTGATTATGACAGCAATGTCTGTTTTCACGAGGATTGTAGTGGTGACCCATCAAAGGTTGTAAACTGGGTCCAGTGTGATGCATGTGATAAGTGGTATCATTGCAAGTGTCTTAATGTGACTAAGGAAGAAGCTGACAATTTGGATTTTTATGTGTGTGTAAGGTGTCAACCAGAGGTAAAGAAGCCTGAAAGTACTCAGACTCTGAAAGAAAATGGTGAGGTTCAATCAGTACTGCCTGATAGAAATGAGTTCATTTTACACCAACAGAAAGATCCAGCTTTGGTAATGATTTGTAGCAAGCTGGAAAGTGATAGTGCTAAGAATGAGGGGATTCATAAGCAGTACATTTTAGAGGAAGGTATTTTGAAGTATGTTGATCTGACCACAGGAGAGAAGAAAGTGGTTGTACCCACTAAACTGGTACAAGATGTTGTCACTCACTTTCATTGCACCCCAACTTGTCCCCACCTAGGTGTAAAGAAAACAGTTGCACGAGTAAAAGACAATTTTTGGTGGAAGGGTCTCAGGAAAGATATAGAGGATTTCATTAAAAGATGTAGAACATGTCAGCTTGTTAAACCAGTCTATCAAAAACCACAAGGTTTCATGAAATCAACAACAAGTATGTATACATGGGAAGTTATTGCTATGGACTTGATGGGTCCCTTTCCACAAAGTCCAGATGGAAACATGTATATTTTGGTCATAACAGATCATTTTTCAAAGTTTAGCCTCCTATTTACACTTAAGAGGGCAACAGGAAAAGTGTTGGCTGCAGTCTTGAATCAAGTATTCTGTACATGGGGGGCTTGTAAAACCCTGGTATCAGATAATGGGCCACAAATGGTTTCAAAACAGGTAGCTGAGCTATGTGCCTTCTGGGGTGTGGAAAGAGTATTCACTTCACCATATCACCCTCAGAGTAACTGGGTTGAAAGAGTAAACAGAAATCTGGTTTCTATGTTGTGTTGTTTTGTGGGGAATGATCACACAAGCTGGGATACCTATGTAATGGAATTCATGTTTGCTCTGAATTCCTTTCGGCATGAAACTACAGGATTTACTCCAGCAGAACTTTTCCTTCAACGTAGAATTCAAGGACCTGGAGAGTGGGTGGAGAAGGATACCCCTGTAAGGGACAGGGAGGGTATGCAAGCTAAAGCAAATGAAAACAGAAGAAGGCAAAACTTGACGAACAAGTTAGCCTATGATAAGGGTAGGTCTGAACCAAAGATTAAGGTTGGAGATGAAGTATTTTTAAAGAGTCATCCTCTTTCAAACCTTAAAAGGAAGTTTTCAGCGAAGCTGGCTCCAAAATGGAGAGGACCATACAAGGTCATAGAGCAGTTGTCACCAATCAATTTTTGCATAGAGTTTGAGAATGAGAAGAGAATCACTCATGTTGAGCAGTTAAAGAATGTTGTCTAACTTTCAGTTTGATTACTTCAATTTTCAGAATTTGAATTTTTGATTGTAAGAATAGATCTTATACAGTAAATTTTGAGTTGACATGTTACACTGTTAACTTTTGAGTTAAATTTGATTCTTTAAGAATGAAACAAGTTAAGCTTGTTGTTTAAGTTCTTGGTTCATATTTAAAAGGGAGGGGTGATGTAATGGAGCTGTTGTGATTATCATTAAACTGGTGTTTTATACTGCATCTGTACAGCTTTTAAAGGGAGGAGTGTTGTAGTGCATGTGCAGTAGGCTTACTGTAGCCTAGCTATTATGTCGTTACAATAGCCCTATGTATGCATGTTAGGCTAGGCCTACAGTACAGACAGTATTATGTCGTCACATAAGGGTTAGTGCCTATGGCGCACTAGAATAAGTGGAATGCTTAATTGTTATGATATAATTCAGAGAATAACAAAATACAGTTGGATACAAGCAGCAGATGAGTTCGGCAGTCTTTGTGTCTCGGCTCTACAATTGGAACATTCTTGAGTAGCTAGGCTAATGAAAAGCGGTAGGCTAGGCCTAAGCTTAAGAATAAGTTGTAGGCTAAGGCAAAAAATTATGAGTAGGCCTAATTTGGGCAAAACTTTTGGCGGTGGTCGGCGAAGTGTCCTGCCTTCTTCGTTTTTTTTTTTTTTATATATAGCCTAGCTACTACTAGATACAGGCCTAGGCCTAACGCTAGGACGACCTGTGGTTACGGAGCCCACACAAATCAAGTACAGTAGCCTTGGCCATGTATGATGTCATTCAGGAAAACACTGTAACCTAACGTATAATACAGGGAGGATGGTGTAACATTAGGCCTTTAGTAAGCAATAATACAAGTGACCGGTCAACACAAAACTTCTTAGCCTACCTCGTCGGGCGTTAACTCACTCATCTTTTCACTAGAACCACTGATAATCGACTCTGATGTCACAAAGCCCTTCTTCTTTCATGTAATACTGATCTTTGCGCAGTAAGCTATGTCAACCTCGATATTTCACAACGTATTTTAATACTTCACAACAGCAGTAACTAACACAATCGTAATTCGTGATCTTATTGTGTTGTACTATAAAATCGGTAGCGACATCGCGCATATCGGTTATGGTTATCAAGCCTTCAAAGCTTGCTCGTAGTAATAGAGTGAAGTCAGTGAACGTAGTATAGTGTGTACAGTCGACATACAAGGCTTAACCGCACACGGATACTTTTTTGTGACAAATGTGACGTCATGCTAAGGAGGTCGAAAAATTTGATACAAACTAGTTCACAATTCGTGTGTGACCCTCCCCTTCACCATTCTGTCGTGAAAATTGGCAACTGTTATCAGACTGTCACTTCGATAACATAACAATATTTCATCAAATATTACTTGTATGGACAAATAACTGTCTGCAATTTATTGAACTAGGGGGTCCAAATACAAATATATATATAAAAATAAAACATACTTCCTTACATACGGCAAATGAGCACAACCAGTTAGACTGGATTCGCCAAGAAGGGGTCTGGGCCAGTGAGTCGAAAGCTAGGAACTCCCACATGGCTCGAAATTTTTACTTTACTGAAATTTTTCGTGTTTTCTTTCTATAGGGAGCGCTGTGTGAAAAAAGCAAAACTTCTGAGTCGGAGCCTAACCAGCCGCTTGATTGGTATGTGACGTTGTGCCACTCAAAAGTCATTTCCAGGCTAAGTTGTGAACTTGACCTGCAATATCAGTTGCGGGTCTAGAGGGGGGCTTTTCCGGCTTCAGCCCCCCCGTTTTTCGGCGCTACGATTTTTTTTTTTTTTTTTGAGACGGTTCTAAGGCGGCACTACGAACTTTATGTAGTCTTCTTGTCTGACATATTCCAGGAAATCTCATCAAAGAGTGTTTTATTTCAAAATTTTCCTGGGGGACAACCCCCAGAATCCCCCTTGTCTTAGTCATTTTGACTGGTACATCATCATTCCTATTCCGAAATCGCAAAGTGGTCACACACTGCACTATAATGCCCGATCCCGTACCAATGTAATAATGTTTTTCTTGGTACACTTACTTTTGGCAAATTGCCAGATACCAACATAAGCGTACGAGGCGGGGGTACAGGGGGAGCATAGCCCCCCCCCCCATTCGGGCAAAAATAGTGGGCCCATTCGGTCAGAAGAGAGTCAAAACAAAATAAAGTATACCATTTTTGCGGGCCAAAATTCGGGCAACTCGGTCCAAAATTCAGGCAAAAATTGTCCCTGCCCCCTCGAAATATTGACCCCCGTGCGCCGATGGATACCAGAAAATTGCATCAAATAGTGTTTGATTTCACAATTTTCATGGAAGAGGACTTCCAGATCCCTGCGTTGTGGCAATTTTGACAGATACGGTACGTTATCTTTCCTCGCTAGTATATTCCGAAATTGCAAAATAGTCGCACACTGCATAATTATGCACGATTCCATAAAAAATTGTTTAATTGTGCCTACTAATTTTGATTTCCAGATGCAAGGAAATTGCATCTAAAAGTGTTTAATTCCAAATTTTTCTTGGGGAAGGACCCTCAAACCAGGGAGCTTCCTGCTCAAACCCAGTTGAGGCATTTCGTCTTCAGCGCTCGCAGAATGGGTGTCGCTCTTACAAAGTGACCTAGGCGCGTAGCTAAGGGGTTGAAGGCCCACTGAGCAAATTTTTCTTAGTTTATGTCGTCTATTTTCGTATTTTTATTAGCGCTTTTGTAACTGACATGAATTATTACAAAAATGCCTTGAAAGGCTAATTTTTTCGGCGCTCCGCGCGCATATCTTGTAAATAGTTACCTACTCCAAACTGCTTCCTGTAGGACAGCTTGAACGCCCCAGTCTATTCCTATCATGATTTGGAATTATCTGCTGTCAGTTATTCCGAGTTGAATTCTTCAAAAATAAAGGTGTAACTTTTGTCGTATGTTCAGTACCGCACATCCATATTAATTTAAAGATGATATGTCGGCATCTTTTATTTCTAAAATACATGATGCCAGACACAGTAATATCCACCTATGTTGCTTCTGTCACTTATTATCACCGTATAACAGTTCTATTAATTACGGTTTAATATTCATGTATTAAATATATATATTATGCATATTTTTACTATACAAATAATTTTCAGTAGTAAGGAGAATTGGTAAATGTGAAAGGAATTTTTTTGTTCATTGCAAATGAGGTCATTACGATACCACTTTTATTTCCCTGGCAACCAATCTCTGTCATCAGTGAAATTCGCAATAAAGGATATCGCAACTGATCAATCA
>JAAAJZ020000020.1:88430-98924 GCA_010015985.2 Actinopyga echinites
TAGTGGTTTCGTTTGGTTTCTGGATGTGTGGCTTGAGTTTGCCTGTTTGGCCGTGTCCGTTTCTAAGCACGTAAAAACGGTCACTATACATTACAGGCAGAATGCAGGTTGTAGTTCTTTTCTGCAGCCTAAGTTTCCTACATTGGCTGTCTGATCTCTTACAAGGTAAAGGAGTGAGCGCTATAACACACAAAGCATAGTAAAATATGCTTTTTTATTTTCCGTGAACTATAGTCAGTAATGAAAGGATCTCTTGTTATCCTCAAATGCTAGAAAGACTTACCAGTATATCAGATGTCAGAGAGTTGTCTACAGCTTATAGATTTCAATTTTCTGACAAATTTACCAAACTACAGTATCTTTTTTGCTCCCTTTCACTTCTCTGCTGATTTGGTTCGAATTTCCATTTTTCATATGTTCTAGATAAAAAAGAAGCTCGATTTCCCAGCTAGCAAAATCTCGACGGCCCGTTGGCGGCCCATCACTGGCCACATCGACGGCCCATCAGCGGCCGCCACCCTCGGTCCGTCGATGAAATGTCCGGTGGCTCACTGACGGCCCACCGGTGGCCATGTTACGGAGGGCCACCGGTTAGCCGTCGATGGTCCGATTGTCAGCGGTCCTTCAGCGGATATTTGATGGCCGTTTCTTGGCGGACCGATGGTGGTCAGATAATGGTCCATTGGCAATTCATTGGACATCTGCCATTTCTGAATGGCCATCGCTGGTCTGCTATTGGACCAGCATGTCAACCATAGGGAATTATGCTGGTATAATTGCTGCCTTTTAAGCAATATATATATGGTGATAATGGTCTTAAAGCACAAAGAAAATAATAAAGAAGCATGAAGACACAGATATTTGTTTCCAAATGTATATGCAATATGCTTTATTTGAAATTTGTGCAGAGTACTGGAGTAAAAAGCAATGGCAAAATTGTGTGACCTGAGTTGAAAGTAAATTTCTTGGGAATTATATAGCATTTAAACTTAGACAAAGATCGTAAAAAAATATGAACTACAACATGTCGTTAATTTAGATGAATACAATGCCCAATATATGTACTCAAATTGAACAAATTGAGTAGCCTATTCTAATATATAAAACAATTTAGCTATCCTAGTAAAATATTATACAATAGGAATGCTAGTTTAGTTAAACAAGGTTAAAATATTGGAACCTGGCACAGATCTGTGTATGAAATGGGTGTAGCTTTGGCTAATAATGCACTTTAAATTTTGCATTGATTACAAAGGCTATTTTGCATTTAGGTCAATAGATACCATACTTTTCCACACCAAGCAATTCACAACTGTTTCTCTCAAAATACTGAAAGTGGATGATGACATTTACACTAGTATTTTATATTCTACACAAAAGAAAAATACAATAAAAAAGGATGTCAATACCCTACAAACCACACAAAGAAAATGACATTCCTAAGTCAAAACATCAATTAATATTGTGATAATTTCGGTTACTTTGGTCGTAGATATATACCTATAGTTTTCATCAAGGTTGCATAACGTACAGTGAAATGTGTGGGGAAATGAACTTTGAGGCAAACTTGGAAAATTTTGACAGTCTCAATAAATGGATCTCCAGGATAACCTTCAAATGAAAAAAAATGAGAATTTTCAAGATTTTTGATAAAACTATGCCTTCTGTAAGCATACAGCAAATAAAAATGCCTACAGTAGTGACAACACAAAATTTATCGAGAAAGCTGTTTACGATCAAGTTGATTAAAATAAAACTTCTAATTAGCAAAGTAAAAGTGTGCTTTGCAAGTAATATACTGGAACACACCACTCCACTCTACTTACACAATATGAAAAGCCTGTGAGGCATATATAAATGGACATGCAGATATACTGCAAAATGACACACTAGTTGGATGGAATTGGACGGAATTGGAAACTCTATTACGGATGGAAGTTCTTCGTAAAAATGATTTAAAGAAATACTGTATTTATCTACTGTATTTAAATACTGTATTTATCTACAGTTCAAATACGGTATAATTAAATAGTGCATTAATTTTGTTTGTAGGCTTCTGAATATAAGACAATTCACACCAGACCGGAGTATACCGACCATTCTCCCCCATGGAAAAACATTAATTTGAAAGGAGTATTAACCTGGAAAAATGAGTCAGATAAATTTTTATCAAACTGTAAAAGGCCAGATCTAAATGGTCGATTCTTAACCTGGGGGTAATGAGCCCAATGGGACGGAGTAACATAATTTATGTTACAAGAACAGTCCAGAACCAAATTAATGTTTGATATGTCAAAGAGGAACATATTCTAGCCATACTGATGAAATTTTCACTTATTTCCCATGTTTCGTTCTCAAGATATTAGCACTTGAAGTTGACACAATTTCTACAAAGAGTGAACTTGCAACAAGCATGACATCAAGCCTGCTTGTTTCAAGTTCACTTTTTGTAGAAAATGTGTCAACATCAATTGCTAATATCTTGAGAACCGAACATGGCAAATAAATGAAAATTTCACCAGAGTGCTTAGAATATGTTCCTCTTTAACACATCAAACATAAATTTGGATCTGGACTATTCTTTTAATACATCATGCTCTGTTTGCCAATTTTTGTGTCAGGGGTCACTGTTGTAGACGGGACTAATCAAGGATCTCTGAGGGGGTTGCCGGGCCCAAAAAATAAAGAATTGCTATTCGATCTAAACAAAGATGAACTGACCAGTTGTCACATGGAATACAAAGCAATTGTACTTATACTTATACAACCCTTTACTTTCAAAATAACAAAATTTAAAGGATGATGTCAACAACCCGATTTGAATTATTATAATCAAGTATAATAGCTCATGAGAGTTTTCTGAAACAGTAACCTTCAACAGAGCCTGAGTGGTTAACTTGTTTCCTTTCAGAATGCAATATTTGTTTCTGGAAAATTATGATAGATGCTGGTATGGAAAATAGATTGTTTGCACAAACCAGCCAATGTTTCAAAAGAGTCAAATTGGGGTTGCTGCTCATTCCCTTTTAACATACTGGACATGAACAAATCATTCATCAACATTATTTAAAAACCAACTGTCACTCTTCCTGTCAATCAAAATACTGTTCCCCATGGAAATTACGAAAAACATTGGATGACCCTCAAAAGCAAAGTTTAGACCCAAATTTATGTCTGATACAGGGTTGTAGCTAGCCCAAATGGAGTGCCGGCCATACTAATGGCGTCGCGTACCACGGTGTGGGGTCCAGGGGCCCGATTTAGGGACCCTGGAGTGGTCCTGGGGCAACACCCTTGGGAGGGCCCAGGGATTCCCAGGGCTTCCACGTGTGGCATGCTAAGTTCCCCAATGCTGCTTTGAATTCCAATTGCAATACAAATACAGTAGTTCGTATGATCGAAACTGTAAGAATCACTTGTAATTAATGTTGAGAAGGGGGAGCTGGCTTTCAATTTCAACACTTTCGTACAATTTTCGTGCCGGACGGAAGACCTTTATATTGCTGTGAGTACTGGACGGAAGCTTACGTGCTGGCCGGCGCCATCCAGTGCCGTCTGGCGTAGCTACAACCCTGGTCTGATATCTTAAAAAGAAACATATTCTAAGCATTGTGGAAAATTTGCATTCATTCCCACATAGGATTCTCAAGATATTAGCAACTGAATTTGACAAATTTTCAAACAAAGTTTAAACTTAAAATACTTTTATTTATACTTCTTGATCTGGCTCATTATTGCGAGCAGCAGCAGCAGCAGCAGCAGCAGCAGCAGCCTGCCTTCTAGCCTGTCTCCCTCCATCTCGGTCTGAAGCTCCTTTGAGGTAATGAATTATTTCTTCCTTTATTTCAGCATCTGTACAGGAGGAGGTGCTGGATGTACGTCTCACTGCCTCTATTTACAAGAAAACCATATTTGCATCATTTGAACTCACATGTGTCAGCATTTTTGGTTTAAGGAAGATTTTCATCACCACAAACAGTTCCAATTCTCCCAACCTACTAACTTCTAGCCCCTTCCACATCTGTCTAAAGTCATCTTTATCCAGACACAATCCTAGTTTATTTCCTCAGGGCATATTCTATTGAGCATACAAGTCCTTAATGTGTAATTAGAGCACTCTCAGTGCATGCTGTGCAATATGAGCTACCTACTTTGCATTTTTTGAATTTGATGTCAATCAAACAACTCTACCAATTGAGACTTTTGATACACGTAGGGGGAAACTGTAGTTTGGGGTGACGAATGACTGCCTTTCAGTGGCATTTGAAAGACTCATGATTCTCCAAAAGAAATCACACTGGCATAAATGATGAATGATAGTTGTTGGAACCCACAACTAAGAGTTCTGAACAAATGAAGTTCTGTGAGGGACTGTAGAAACACCTTTGTCATTTTAGGAAGGTACCTACAACCATAGATGCGATTGGTAGTTAATTCTGAACTTTGACTAGAACTAAGTCACACCATATCTACTTTGTTTAATCAGTGACGACTTGTAGAATCAGGACAGTCTTTGCACAGCAGTATGTCAATACTGCCTATAGAGAAATCTAAATCCAGCACAGACCAATGTGGCTAAATTTGACCAGAGGGTATGCTGAAAAGGTGTAACTTTTCTTCACACCTGAAGAAGGGGCTGAAAATTAATATAAGCAAGACAAATGGGATAAGATCAACAATCCAGAAATATACTTTCTCTTGAAATGCTTACTTTCAAATAAGATTCTTATTCCAAGATTATGGAAACCAGTCTTGGTCCCAAGGCCAGTCCAATTAAGCTGGGATGCCACAGAGTTGGTCAGAAGACTCCTAGCCATTCTCCGCACAACATCCCTCAAGTTGTGACCACCTTTTTCTGACAGTGACGTGACCTGAAAAAAATTATCAACTAAATTCTGCAATCTCTTTGCGATACATAATATACCACTTACTTTACATCACAAAATATATTTTTCAAGAGTTGAGGAAATTCAAAATACTGGAAAATGCATTATGCACAAGAAAAGGGTGAATTATCATTACAAAATCCTAAAAATATCTTTGAAGTGTAACAATTAACATTCAACCCTAGCAAAACTTCAAAAAGTGTGTAATACAACAGTTCTGCTCTTCCTTAACTGCATGCATACAGGAATCTTACTTAAGAACAATACCACAGAAATCTGCTGTTAAGAAGAAAAGATTTCAAAATATCCATGTAGGTAATGCCAAAGTCACATTAGCCTGGCACATGCTGAGTGGCGTTTATACCCCAGTCACAATTACCCCGCGAATGGTTTACGGAACTTTATGACTAGTTCCCAGCGGATTTCTAGGCACTATCGGCAGGGTTAGGGTTAGACCAGGTCCCGGGCAGTCGGCTAATTGCCATATGCTAGGCCTGGTTGTCTGCAGTAAGCTAGACCTAGCACCCAGTAGATACATGAATGCAAGGCACCAAAAATATTCAGTTTCTGGCATGTAACTTGCCAGGGCTATGCCGATAGTTCCTATAAAAATCACCAGGAACTAGTTGGAAACCAAGCAGGACTTAATTTTGACTGGGGCATTGGGGTTCGAACTAGGTGGTCACCCACTTGCCCAATTGGCGACTTAAGAATATGACCAACTATCCAAAGTATGAACCTTTATTCAAGTTCTCATTACTACAGTACACATTTAGATAAGTATGTAATTCTACAGCAAATCTTAGAAATGACTCCACTTTCTTTCTTTAAGATAACATGAAATGAACCGAAAACATTCAGGCTACTGAAAGCAGCTTGTGGACTTCCAAAACTCTGGTTAACCACACTACAGTGTGGCTGGCCAGTGAAAAAAATTATGGGAAACACATGACATTGGAAAATTGTAGCATATTTGCAACCATGTGGACAATTGGAAAAATGTTTTAAATAACATTTCATTGGCTTGAAAACTTCCAATTGATCACAACCTTTCTTGTATTTCAAAATATTACATTTTAAAACCACTTGCAAATTTTGCTGCACATAAACTGCATTCAAGAAAACATTCATGCTTCACTTGCAGGGACATATTCTTATTCTAAGTTCAGAGGTCAGCAGCAGCATAAGTTGGGTAAATTCTGGTTAGAAAGCACGAGCATTGCGGTCATAAAAGTGCATACCAAATGGTTTTGAAGAGCTTTATTTGTCTTCAAGTCTTCTTCCAATTGCTGCAGCCCTGCAAGATCAGTCACAGGGAGGACCACTCCCTCGGGCATGACATATTCTTCACGCACATGGTCAGGCTGAACAGGTCGATAATGGTGTTGCTGAATTTGATGGACAGCCACTTTAACCTCCATTATTTCTGCTTTTAACTCAGCCAACAATTTTAGAATCATCCTCTGTGCAGCTAATGAAAAAGAAAATGAGAGAATGTATCATGTTTAGTGCAAACTGTTACACAAGTATTCTATGACAAAAGAATAATACAATGATCAGTCCCATGACAATACATACTTTGGTATAGTCGTCACTTCACAAACATACTATAGTACTGTGTAATTTGGCAAATACTCTGCAGTGATGAAATGTGATATTTTCATCTCTGGTGGAGACTGCACATTAACTAATGCCAAAGTGACTATGAATTTCTTGAAATAGGGTATTGCACTGTGAGATATCGAATTGTCAAAACATTTTTTAAAATTCTGGTGACCCGCACCCTCCTTTCATGAAAAGCTGCAGAATGATATGTTTGCATCCATGTGTTGAGTTTTCACAGTTGTGGTGAATTACAACACATCACAATTTGTCCTCTAAACATTACACAAATTAGAGAAAGACAACATGTCATATACTTTTCTTTTCTAAAAGTGAAATTCAAGACTTTTGCAATTTCTTTGAAGACTTGTATTTCAACTGATAAACTTTATGAACAAAGAATCATCTTGGAAAGAAAGAGACACGGATAATAAAACCTGGGTGCTGTACGTCTTCAAAACACTTGTAGCTGTCAAAACAATGCAAGAATTCCAGGCTTTGCACAATGTGCTTTCTGTTAGAGATTTATCTTGCAAAGAGGAGCACTGGGGCACTCTCTCAAGATAGCATGATCAACCTAATCCTTTAATTCAGACAATGGTACCTTAGATATGTGGAGCGTGGCATACCATGTTTGGACAAGTTAGATGAAGTTTTAAGGCCCATGTTTGGACAAAGTGACAAAGCGGAAAGGAAACCACCTTACCACTGACATTACTGCTACTGCTGTTGTTGGAGCTCCCCTGAGTATCTGATTGCTTTTGCACATGACGGGCTTTGGGAGTCTCATTTAAACCACTTCCAGATGGCAACGATGATGGTAGTCTTGGCAAACATGGTGGCTGGGCTAACCTGAATTTTTTTGACTGGGACTGCCCCTTTCTTACTGTTGGTGGATTGGTGGGGGTTGACAGTGTAACTGATGTAGCTTGCCTAGGGATGCCACTACCACCATCAATATCACCACCAGGATCACCTTGGTCATCATTTCCACCGTCATCATCGTCCCCAAAATCATCATCATCATCCCCACTGTCATCCTCATTGTCCGAAATATAACGTCTATTGGTTCTGTTAAACATAAAATAATACAACGTCACTAGAAAAGTATTTATCTTTGAATTTAATGCGAATTTGTCACAGCTGCATTTTCAGTTGGAAAGTTACCAAACAGCATGCAGTTAAGCAACCAAATTTGATTTGTATGTAATTTGTATTCAGAAATCAGTACTGAAGTCTACAAAATCACAATTTCATTCTTTAAGTAAGAAAATGGTTCTTCAACACTTAAGGCTTCAAGTTTTTTAATCCAACACCAAGGTGCCATGTGCCTCCTGAAAGTAAGAACTGTAAATCAGTGAACCAAAGGCATTTTTAAAACAGAAAGATACAGTACCATAAGGTGTTTTGATCAACTGAAACAACTTTAAACTAATAAAGCTGTAACTAGCAGTTACAGCTGGTGGTGGTCAAGGGGACAAAATTTTGGTGCAACGAGTACATGGACCTATCTTTAGCAAAGATTTCAACCCTAAAGAAATTTTATTGAATGATCCCTAAACCCTTACTGTACAGTCAATGTGGGGTACAAATTCAGGTCACGGGGGAAAGGGAAATTAATATTTACAAAACTGCCCTACAGGAAAACCCCTACAACAACATATGCTAGAAAACTCTTAAGGGCTATTTTTGCAACAACTATCATGAACTATGCCCCTTCTGCTAGAAATGTGTTTTTTGGCATTGCTCTACAGGTGCATTGCAGGGAATAATTTATCCGGTATCGCATTGCAATTTGCTACACAACTACAAAAATGTGTAGCACTTTTTTGTGTGCATAACTATAGGGTTTTCAGTGATATGAAAAATTCTCACAAACTGCTATGCAAAATTTGAATACTAAATTATTCCCTGTCAATGTGTTTAAGTTATGTACAGGTACTAATATCTTGATATTGACACTTGCCGTTTAGATAGACTGTCAGATAAACCATAATAGTACACCTCTGTTAACACAGTGTTCTCCACAGGTTGAATTTTTGTCCGGGTGCTCCAGAGGTTGAAAGTTAATAGTGATCACTGTCTTGACAAGTAGTCTAAAGAGAGAGGGTGTCTCTCTTTGGAAAGTGTTTGTTGAAATCAGTGATGCTTGTTATTATACTTTTCTCTGATGACTGGGAACATTTCTGATTATCATTGCTCAACGTTCACACTGAGAATATTTCTGTTTTCTCCATTTTAAGGTTTGAAATTGATAATTTTTGTCCGGGTGGCTGAACTTTTTGTCCGGGTGGCACATTTCTGTCCGGGTGCTAAAACACCGTTGCAAATTTTGTCCGGGTGCAGCACCTTAACAAAATGGCTAGTGGAGAACACTGTAACAGTATGTTGCAAAGACATCAGTAAAGACATGAGAAAAGACTTCTGTGGTAGGGCAAGATATCTCCATAAAAATATTCTAGTTACTTTTGGAGGTAAAGGGCGGGGTAAAGAAATCAATACTCTCTTTTAACTTGTTTTGAGAACTCTCATCCTGTTGTATCATTTTTTAGCCATACAGTCATTGAGACCTACAAAATCTAGAGCAGACGGTCACAATTTTTAGTGAGCACAGATCTCCAATAAAATGAGGGGACAGTCATAGGGTCCACTAATTACACACCAAATTTTCAACTGTCCTTAAGGTCTGTAGTTAGATAGATGAGGTTTAACGACACAACAACACGAATGTGTTATATAGTGTCAGCTTGAACTCTACAAAAAGTGCACAAAGTTTAAATTTATTTTCAAGTCTGGTCCAAGTTCAAGTTTAGTGTCCCATTAGTCGCCTCTTACGACAGGCGGGAAATACCGTGGGCATATTCTATAGCCCCGTCCCACATGGGCCTTAAGCCTAAGATCTGTAAAATTTGCTATGATTTAGAGATCACGATAAAAGCACTCCAGAGACTTTATCATACACAAAATGAGGATTTTTTCAGGAGAGAACATGCCTAGCTTTCTAACCATAATATCTGCACCTTTGTATCAATTATGTAGGCCTAGGCCTATAGCCATGACAGGCTACAGTATCTATTGATCTCTATTTGAAAAGTTTCAAAAATTTCGATCCAGGTAGGCTAATTTATGTAGCCTAGGCCTACTTGGTTATTTTTGAGAGCACAAGGGCAATGAAAGAATGTTTACAGTAGCTGAACTTTCTCATTCTCGTCAAACTTGGGGGCACGATTTTGCTAACATTTTCGCCTTTCACTAAGGGGCTATTTTTTTAACTGCAGGCAAATCGCCCATTGCCCCTGGCCCACATGTAAACTAGGTTATATTGTGCCATTTGTGGACACATTAACTTTATCCTAAGCAGTAGTTTAGTGTATTAAAATGCATGCATACATGATACAGTAACTTTAGGCTAACGTTAACGTTAAGCAGCAGCTATGTGTATAAATAAACGATGTTCTAACTACGAAGTTTTGACTTACTTTTAGTGCTAATTATTTCAAATCTCTGAACTCCTTAAAAGTATTTATAAAAGTGCTTTTTCACCTACCTGTTTAGTGTTGCTCTTCTGACCAGTTAAGGTATTTGAAATAAGAAAAAATTGATGGGTTGTAATAATTTTGCAAGCGAAGCGATGACGTCTCTGTGGCTGCTTTGATCGGAATTCGGATCTCGCGCACTAGCACTGCAGGCACTGTGTTTGGACGGTATGGCACACGTACGTACGTGTTCATCGTGTGCATCGCGGTACGTGCATCATTAGTGTGTACGGACAGTATACAGCATTTTACGCAGAGGACAAAGGCAATTTAGGGAGTTATTTGGCGCGAAAAACACGCATAGTGGCCCGACAGTGGGCCGCGATCGGCCAGCAACCATACAAAAAGGCTTCGCCGGCCACAACCTAACGCATCGCCGGTCCACCGAAGGACCAACTGCCTCCGGGGCACCCTTGGGCAAGGTGTACCTGTAATTGCCCTGTGCTTTTAGCGTGTTGTTGCCTTCGGGC
>JAAAJZ020000021.1:39375-51756 GCA_010015985.2 Actinopyga echinites
TTTGTTACGCATTTGTCTTTAAATTTTGTCTACTGCTTAGTGTATATTTCACTTTTAAATTCCTAAATCATAAAAAAGAAGTTTTAGATACTGGCTATGCTAATGAGCAAACCATTTGCATATCTGGACTGGCATTGTACCAAGTTATATCTGGCTTGATATGGCCATATACAACTTTATTTTTGTATATCTGGACTAACATTTTATCAAGTTATATTTGGCTTGATATGGCCATATGAAACTCTATCTGCATATCTGGACTGGCATTTTATCAAGTTATATCTGGCTTGATATGGCCATATGAAACTTGATATAATGTATTACTGCGCCTATATCTGGTTGTATATCTGGCTTGATATGGCCATATAAGGGCCGTACTTAGCAAGATATATCCAGATATAGATCCATTTCTGGATTTTGAATACTACGTAGTTCATAAAATTCCCGATCAAGGCTTTTTATGTCATGCTAAAAGGACATGTTGATGCTGAATCATTATGGATGTGAACGAGGACATGTTAAACTATGGATGATGAAAAATTTCGATGAATTGAAGGTGATTGAAACTATTTATGAAATCCATGGAAGAAATTGTCGCTTCCGTTACCTTCTCCAGCACTAGGGAGGGTACACACTCGTCAAACTTCATGCAATTACAGCTCAAAATCTAAACGGTCATGGTATGGCAATTGTTTGAATGCTGTAATTGGCCAACTACTCAACTTTTACGTGAGGGGTAGGCTATCTTGGCAGTGGGCTTTTGGCAAGGCCGTGGGGACCTTGAAACATATCCAGTTTATTGTACAAGTTAATGGAACGGCTATTGGGGGTGTGACACCTACTATACCAAATTTGTTGTCAGCATAGGTCACTCTAGGTAGTATATATATTAATAACTTTGTAGTGATCTAGCTTGCACATTTTTCTAAGAAACATATGTGGCAAGCCAAATGCCCAATAAACTTAAAAACTTGGTTTATCGATCGATAAACCAGGTTTCTCGAATTATTGGGCATTTGACGTTGATAAACCAAGTCAACTGATAGGCCAAGTTTTTTTAAATCAATAATCCAGGTTTATCAATTCGGTAAACCAAGTCTATAATCAGTGAAGTGATAAACAAGGTTCATCAAATCGAAAACCAGGTTCATCAGTCGATAAACAAATTTATCAGTTGAAAAACCAGGTTTATCGACGCCGAATGCTCAATAATTCGAAAATCCAAGTTTATCGAATTGATAAACCAGGTCTATCAATTTGAAAAACCAGGTTTATCGACTGATAAACCTGGTTTATCGGTCGATGAACCAAGTTTCTCGAGTTATTGGGCATTTGGTTTGCTATAACCTCTGGCAGTACTCAAAAATGGTTCAGACTTGTTTAGGTCCTTCTGCATACGAAACCATCGATCCACACGCATGAAGTGGGTACGTTGAATTTTTGTGAGCAGGATCACAACACTTTATTCTTGATGTTGACCACTGGAACATTCATAGCGGTGGTCATATGCATGTTTCTACTGCGCTCATGTGTTGTAGTTAGATCATCAAAAGAAACGACGTAACTTAATATCTAATTAACGCCGACATTGAAGTCTTCTACCGAGAGAATGTAGAAAGTGGTCATTAACGATTGTATTAGGGGCGGTTTCAGAATCCAAATAATCCCAAGGCGGATGAACTGAAGCGTCATAAATTTACTGTTGTACATTCCACGCAAATGTCTTCAAATTAAATTGCATATCAAATTTAGAGGACATAAAAGGAGACACCACACAACTCTCTGAATTATTCCTTTCAGTCAAGATATTCCTTTATATGAAGTTCCTTATTGACAAGGGTCAAGATCAAATCTCAATTTTCAGCTAAACGGCCGTCCGTTCAATTGTCAAAAAATGCACTTTTTGTGTTCACGTGATTTAAATGTCCTCTGCTTAAATCATCGTTCAAGTCTAAAAGTTACTCGAAAATCTTTGCATATTTCTCCATCAAGAAGCAGTGTAGCTGAAACGAGAGGACCGAGAACATTCGTTTCCAGATAAAAAGCAGCTGTATGCCATCATCACCTGAAATGATTTAAATTTTCTCAACAAAGTGAAATTTAAGCCATCTTGCAATTCTCTGTCCTTAGCACCCGTAGAGTGTTGTCTCATTTCGCAGCCATTTTCCCATAGTGCAAATATAATTAGTCGAGTAGCTTGCTAACATTTTCCAGACTACTCAGCACATGCCCTGTGCTTCTTGCTGTAATTTGAAAATGCTGTGCAATGTAGGCTACAGTACAGAACGTGCCACTGTGATCTGCACATAACCAATCAAAGAAGCTTATAAATTTAGAGGAACAGTTTGAACGAGACTTGCTTTTAGTGTCAATGAAAAGAAAAACGACCAATCCCTAATTTAGCAGTGGACTGTGTTAATGTATTTTGGCACTACTAGTGTAGCCTATGGCTTTAATTAAAGTGAGCTTTATTGCAACTAAGATTTTCTTCTAATTTATACTTGAAGATCGTCGATATCATTGCAATTGGACAAATTTTCGAGATGAAGCACACGACAAAAATCGTTATCTTCACATACTGCTCTCTTTTAAAGTCGAATGCAGTTTCAAGAGGAAGGTAACCGAACTTAAATGATCAGTCGGCAATACACAGCGATTTAAAGGAGGAGGGGACGGACGGAGGAGAAATCGCTCGATCTCCATCTCTCACAACTTGCTGTTTTATAACAACCCTAATAATGGTCAGGTTATATTATTATGGGAAGAACTGAAAGCCTATAACATGCATTAACAGAACTGTGACCTGTGCAAAGCTTCTGTTGAGGAGACATTCTTGAGCCTTTTCTAACAACGGTAGTTTTTCGGTGCGACAATATGATAAGCTCACTAAGTGATTTACCTGACTCGAAGTAACGTTTCTGAGCAAAATATGTTGGCTGAATTAATGGTGAATGAGTCTGGTGACCTTCAGGGTCGTGTTGCTTCTTCAGGGAGTAGTGTAACTCCTTAGGGGAGGAGTATCATTTCGTTTTCGCCCTTCTGCATCCAGCCGAATGGACTTTTGGAAAAAGATATATTAAATGTGAAATCGGCTCGGCGTTTATTAAAGTGACTTATTTATTTAAACATTGTAACAGGGTTGAGAAACTCGGTTAGCTGTAAAGCTAATCCAGTCCGAGGCCATGGCTACAAACAAAATGAAAGAAGTTAAAAGTAAAAGCACCCAGAATAAGAAAGCTCACAAACATTAAGAAATAAAAACCACTGGAATGAAGAGTGAAACCAGACAAACTTAGGCAGCAAGACAGTTCAAACGTAAAACTTCCATAAACATAATATAAAACAATTAAAAGGGTTAAATGATCGGATGATACGATGGATAAGACGTTTAAAACAACTTAGAATTTAAGCACCCTACATTCTAGAGTTAATCTTTCGTTCCAGTCTTTTGCAGCCAGATAGGAAAATCTTCTTTTATGATACTCTGTATTTCCACATTTTATAAACAGGCCATTTGGGGTTGAAGATCTTAGTCCACTTGAATGTGCATCCCTTGTGAACTGGAAAAGCTCTCTCAAATATTCAGGTGCCAGTCCATTTAGGCATTTTTATAAAATTGTCAATCGCTTTTCTTGAATACGACTGTCCATTGTTTGTCGTTTTAATGTATCAAGAAAATAATGAGAATTGTTGGAATTTTGTAGGGTATGTATTCATTGAAAATTGCCTTCGCTGCTTGATTTTGTAGACAAATTACTTTTTGCATACTTCCCTTACTACAGTTCCCCATATAGCCCTATACAATAATCCGACATGTGCAGGATAAACCCTGTATAGTAAAGTATACACGTATCTCTTTCAATAAATGGCTTGATTCTTATTAAAAGAGCTATCCTACTACTGACCAATGGATAAATATAATAAATGTGGAAGTTCCATGATAGCCTTGGACCTAAATATACCCACAGAAGTTTTTCTGATTCAACATTTTCAAGTAAACAACCATTTACTTCAAAGGACAGTGTTACGCTTTCGTTTTTGTTTTTTGTTTTGACAGCCTCTGCTGTGATCCTAGCAACATTGTTTTTGTTTTATGGGTGTTCGTTACCATTTTCTTCACCTCACACCATTTACTTATAGCACACATATCAGAAGTTAATTTATCATTGATTTCGTTTATTTTTCTACACATTACGTAAAAGGTGGTGTCATCGGCATACATGTCGTACATGCAATGTCTTAGCGGGAGACCCATATCATTTATGTATATTAAAAATAGCAGTGGTCCAGGAATAGAACCCTGTGGTACTCCACATATAACCCTCTGAGGATCTGAGAGAACGCCATTTATTTGACAGCGTTAGGTTCTGTCTGACATATATGACCAAAACCACTGTAAGGAACTTTTTGGTATACCATAAATGCGTAACTTTTTAATCAACATATCATGGTTAATTAGATCGAAGGCCTTTCTCAAATCTAGGAAAACAGTGCCTACACAGAACCTGAATCAATTGTTCCCATCCCTTTATCCATAATTTTTAGAAGGGCGGTCTCACAGGAATGCCTTTTCCTAAATCCTGACTGAATCCTAATATACAATACTTGTTACAGAAATAACATCTGCACTACTTTTCAAAAGGCGAGCACTGATATCATAAAGGCCCGTTGCTTTAGTTGAATCCAGCGATTTCAAGAACTTTAACACAAAATGTTGTGAGATTTCAGGTATGTCAAAGAACTTTCCATTTGGTGCATTCTTAGAAACGTATTGCCATGGTTAAATCAAGGTCATGGAAAACATTATTAGGTGTTATGTATTGAGCTGAAACCGATGTAAAGAAGTCATTGAAAGCATTTACAACCTCTTCGGCGCTTTCAGTTTCCCTTTCCTGTTCTATCAGAAGGTTTGGTGACTGTTGATTCTTCGTGTTTGTATTATTCGATTGAACATTTCGTAGAAGATGTCAAATTGCTTTGGAATTACCCTTATATTTGGATATTGCGTTATAAGCTTTAGAGTATTAAGTTCTTTGTAAGTATACGTTCTTTAAGAGGAAATTCCGTTAAAATGTCTGTAATGTAATATAAGGGCGCGGGGTGCCGGTGTAGGTTTTCCACTGCTAGGTAAGCTTATGTCCACATATTTAGATGTGTTTCAACGTTATGTCATTGCAGCTGTTGTGATTCAGGTATTCAGTTTAGCCAAATCGTGAAAGTACACTGCATTGCACCTAAACGACCACTGTAGTCTCTTCTTTCTCTCTCTCTCTCTCTCTCTCTCTCTCTCTCTCTCTCAAATCCTCTGCGACGACATCCTGTAACTCTGTCCCTCCAGGTTCAAATTCCACTTGGACCCAGATGGCCAAGGTTAACTGCATTTAACTTGACTAAATCAGTGTGCGCAAAAATTCCATATGACCAACTATACATTTATCCAAAGGTCAATTTCGCATCTGGGTTCATGGGGGGGCAAAGGTCTTGTTTCCCGTTAATTCTTGAATACGAAGTCCAATGACACAGAAGGGCAGGCCCGTAGCCAGAGTAATCAGTTTAGGGGCACATCAAAACAGGAATTTGCCGGCCTGGGGGAGTGTCCCCCTCTCCTTTGAAAAACTTTTGCCCATTTCAAGAGGTTAGAAGCAAAGTGATGCTGCATTTTCCGTGACTTTTTCTGCCAACATTTGTATTCCAAAAAGGCTGTATTTTTCCTTAACTGACAACTTTTTATTGCAAAGAAAAAATATTGACACACCCCCTCCCCGTGCCCCCGTGGCTACGTGTCTGCATAAGGGGTTACAAGTGTATAAAATTGATCAAAAGCCTAAGAAATATAAGAATTTACTAAACATACCCACACTTCTATAATTAACGGGTCGAAAATTGCAATTTTTTCAGATGTTTGAGTTTATGCAAATGAGATGATAACACTTAAAATGTCTGAATTAGGCCTACTGAATATTGTAACGTTTTGGGGGTGGGGGTTGTCTCTGGTAGCGATCTGGCCCGCAGGGTAGGATTCTTGGCCTATGATGGTGTATTTTGATTGGCCACTCAACGTATACACAACGGCAAAGAAACAAGTACGAAGATTGGTGTGATGGATGACGGTACGTTAATTGACACTTGCAAATTTCACGGTGTACAGCAATACGAGATAGGAGCATGAGATGTGCAAAACAGATAGCTGACGGCTGTAACTGAGGCTGAAGGGCGTTTTCAAAAACCCTACCTGCAGAACGATTAGCTGGCTTCTGTATGCTTAACACGCTACTCCTATGGCGAAGTTCCTCGTAAAATATCTCTTCTCTATGTAGCTGTCTTCTTTAACTGTGTCTGAGTCTTTATCTTATCTGCATGAAGTCACTTACGAGGCGTTTTATATATCGAAGCAAATATAATAGAATTAAAAAGGTCATCCCATTCATAGAAGTCTTTAAAACTACAGAATATACAGTGAATTTGCATGCACATTCATTAACAATAAAATCACACGGCTCTAAAAATTCTCCAACCTGTACCTCTTTTATAGGAAAATAGTTCTTCGCATAATGTTACAGAACATTATATCATCTAATACACAATATTACATAATCTTACATAACCAGTTGAGTTCCGAAGGGGATAATCTATATGGAGGAACAATGATGCTTAGGGGCTACAGATAATCCTAAAACCTTGCACAATAAGAGATTTAATCCTAGCAAGAGGAGTGGAGCATGGCTCCTCAGAGCAGCTCCGCATAATCCTTGGACCTCCACATAATCACGAAGCGCTCCGCACAACCTTAACTAGCGCCAGCGTTACAATACAATGCTAAATTACTTCCAAGTTTGCCTTTGAGATGCAATGTTTACATCTGAAAACATTTTAAGTCTACAGCAACAATGAAAACAAAAGCCAAGTAAAACCACCTCCAATCTTTCTGTAAAGGGTTCCAGAGTACATCTTGTGAATAATTTTAGCATTCTCCCTCTGTATAACCTGAGCACACTTCAGCTCAGCCTGCACTGAAACCTGATTCTGTGTTCTAAACAGCTTGTTCTTAACTATTAATTTTTAAATACTTTGGACAGAAAATTATGAAGCTTTGAGGATGAACTGGGAGATGAGTGTGAGGGTATTAAAAGCACACTGAAGGTATAAGTGTAACGCAGTACAGTAACGGAAAGGAAATGCACACTAGTGCTTACAATGCATCCAATAAAAGAATTTGTCACATGATTAGAGGAGAAGGCCTTGGAAATATAGTAGGAGAAAAATACGTTCAATTACATCGAGCTCAATAGTCATGTGGATACAAGGCTGTGGTAATTAACTGAAGCAGACTCATGATGCAAAGGACAAAGAGATTTTTTGGTAAAGAAATGATTTAACTGAATAATGCACACAAGCGTACTTTTAGTATTTGTTTGGACAGGAGGACCACGGTACAAAAACAAAAATTAATACTGCAAACATGGGAGGAATAAATATGAGTCAATTAAGTCGAGTTGAAAATTGAACTGAACAATGAATTGAACTGGGGTTAACTGTACTACTGACTTGAATTGAGAAAAGAGTGGTGTTATATGGCACCAAAACTCCACACTCAATTTAAAGATGTGTGGTCCATCATTACTGGGTTCCTTTGGATTACTATTGTTTCAGGATTGCTGAACTTAGTTTTTTTTTTTTTTTTCTTGTAAAACCCCAGGATTCTCCTGTCATTTAGCCTTTCCATTTATCATCTTTCAGTTTCTTCCCTTAAATCCCACAGTTGTTCATCCCATGTAGTATAAATCTAGTCCCATTAATATTGAGGTTGTGAGTTTGCCTTCTAAGTGGGGGAACACTCACGGTCATTAGTGAACAGCTCCATGTTCAACTTTAATGTCTTCAACTCTGAAAATACTCAGCATTTCGTTAAGGAACCCAAATCAAGGTTTGACAGCTCGAATCCACACTAGTAAGGGGAAAACCTTACCAGGGGACAGGACTGGTAAGGGGGACAGGAGGCTGGAATCCCTTCAGTCAGACATTCCCCCACTTGTCCCCATCCCCCCATGAGGATGGTAGACTAAGGCATAAGCATTGTTCAATGCTAGCTGTAGGCCAATCTTGTCTCCCTGATTCAACCCTTTTCCCCCTTCTACCCCCAAGATAAAAAAGATGTGATGAATCACTTTCAACCCACACTTCAGAAAGTCTTTCTGGCAATACTAGTACTGCACACATGCAAATCTGATAAACTACTTAGATTACAACCCTGGAAAGCAAAATTTTATTGCTAACAAGTTGATCACTAGTTAATTCCAAACATGAGAAACATCGGTAAAGAAACTTTTTCTACAAGATATTTTTATCTTCTGAACTCATCTGAGCTACAGAGATCCAAAGCTTACGAAAAGTCGCACAGCTCACACCAACGTGATGTTCACCACTTGTCAATCTTGCAGATTTCATTTTCAAAGTCAAATGAAATATACATGGTGGGGGTCTACGATTACAGTTCTGGTCTCTGATCTTTGATGAAATGAGAGAATCACTCAGTCTTTCAATGCTTGGATGCTTGACAACCAGATGGAGATGAACTCTTTTTGACACACTGTCGTGTCTTTGATTTAATCAGTCTTGTATCGATCCAAGCTAATCCATAATCAATTCTTCTAATAATCAAATTTCTTTCATGACCATGATCATACTCACTGGAAAAACAAACTGCAATTTGTTTAGTAAGAAGTGAGCAAATTTATGTGGCTGTGTAATTGGTTCAGATTTCTCTATTTCATTTCGAGAACTCCCCAATTTTTACAACAATTTTGTTTTCCTCTCAATTAGCCGCCTTCTCTTCTAATGTACCACAGATACAGCTACAGGCATAGTTAATTGGTATGTTTACAAACTTGAGTGATTGGACTGGCTATTGGGGCAGTTACTGGGTGTAGAGGTTCTTCCCAAACATTTCTACCTTTGTATCACTCAGCTGAACATTTTGACAGTAATGTGATCAATGCATCACAATTGTATGCTTTGCCTGCATACCCTTTGTACATATATCCTTAAACACACCCTATACTCTAAAGCTGTGACTACCAGAATGTCAATCACAAATGCGTGGATATCACCTGAAAACCCCTATACCCCTTCAGTGTATTCGATTGCAAGTTTTCCCACAAATTTGAATATGTTATCCAGACCTCTCCATATCATCCAGGAGTACCAACAGTACAGTACCTCATACACTGTACCACCCAAAAGGTCAAAGTCTGCTACCTTGGAAAGAGAATGTGTGGCTTTGTTGTCAAGAAATTTCAGCTCATGTTGCAATTAAACTGCTTATCAATGACCAATCATTATTTTGGCAGATGTCAGAACCCTTAGTGTTCTATAGCCAGAGATGCATTCTGCATTTTGGTAAACAATGACTTCCAATGACAACTGGATGACCTTTGACCTCAACTTACCCTAAGGAGATGTGCTTTGAAGGGTTTTCAAGTCACATAACTGTACTTGCACTACAAACATTCAGCACTAAGGTTAAAAATACTTAACTAATTATATGCAATAAATTTTTTCAAGCATAAAAGAAATCAAATTATGGACACCTTTTGTTGATTCTCAGCTCTGCTACAACTACTCCATAAATTCAATACAACCTACTTGAATAAGGAATCATTTGACTGTATTTAGGAACCTGACAACCCTCTACTCCCACTAGCTAATTGGATTCCTTGACTATGCTACTGCGAACAGTCAGGCCATAAGGATGCGCAACGTGGGATTCATGCAATATCCACCTAAACTCACGGGGAAGGGAATTAACATTACTACGTCGCAGAATTCCTGATTTCATCCTCATCAGCTAACCTTAGTAATTTGGCTACCGATATTACACCAACATAAAAACGTGAGGAGGAAAAACTGCTACCAAGTTCGGTTGACCAGTCTGGTCAATCACTTATAGTGACAATTTTTAATGAAAGAGGTTTGATCCTTGCCTATGGAACATACAGTAATACACGTCAAACTATTCTGGCAATGCCAACAAACAAAGATTGCTGCCATCTCAATCAGGTAATTCCATTTGCACAACTCTCTCAGGGGATTAGTAACAATGCACCCAGGTACGAAAATACTGAAGATAAATTGACTCCTTCCTTAAGATTGGCTACGGGGCAAAGTTACAGAGGTCGAGAGATTTTCTTTGTGTACAAAATATCAGTGCACTTGAAAAAAAAGACTATATCTAAATATGACACCAAAACTGAAGCATCAAAACGAGCTGTCAAAACATATTGATTTTTAGGTAATTGTCTTCAGTTTTGACAATCGTGATTTCCCTTGGTATGCTTTTTCTAATCCTCTTGATTTTGAAAAGTTGCTAAAAAACAAGAGAATATTTTGTTCACATATAGGAAGCTGTCACATCTACGGAAATTTTATGCATCTCGGAGGCTGGTTACAGGAGAGCACAGACGTCAGGACCCTGATGCTGTACATGATGAGTTGTCCTGCACAAGGATCAATTTTAATCCATCATAAAATGACAGATATCCTGTGAATATGAAGGTTAGATAAAAATCATGGTATCTGTAGAGTCACGTTACAACATCAATCTCTGTCTGGTGACTCTGAACCAAATCAAAACTTCTCATCAGAGATAACGCTGCAAAAATTTCTCTCAGATCGTGCTCTAATAATACAACACACAATTTCAAAATGCTCTACAACCCCCCACCCCATCTCCTGTCTTCACAAAGACGCTACGAAAATTTTGTCTAATGTATTTCGCTGGGAGTAAGTATAAGAAGACATGAAGCACGGCAAATTATTTGTCACTATGTTGGCCTAAAATGAGAAACAGCACTTGGGGAAAGATGTGGAGTCATCCAGGATAACCATCAAACAATCACATGAGAGGAAAATTTCTGGAGCAGCATTTTTAAAATCTTCAGATACTGCAGAAAAAACAACTCTAGGCAACAAATTGTTGGGAGTGCTTTAAAATATCTCTCCGTTGCTTGATTGTGCCAATTTTCCTCAGCAAGTAAATAAAACATTTACCTCAAGATCAATCACACGTTAAACGCTGCCCTAAAAACTGGCACCTTCATCTTGTTGCCCGTTGCTGCCTCTCAGCTATCACATCCATCCTCTGCCCCTTTTCATACAGCATCATCCTTGACATCTTTGCTTCTCAAAGCATCCCCTGACTCTTTATAATTACATTTCAGAGGCAGAGGGGCTTACACAAGGAGCAACTTTTTTCAAAAGTGGACATGTTCTCTACACAAGCAAACAAATTTCCTTCTTGAAATTTTCTGCATGAATGAAAATCCATGTTTCTGCAGACATTTAGAAAGGTTGGGAGCCTGAAAATTTAAGCTATGAGTAAAAACCCACTCCCATTTCTGCAATGCAACCAAAAAAATTCAGCTTTCAACTAAATTTGCTGTTGAAAAAAATTGATCGTGAAGGTTGCATGAGACAGAACAACATCATAATTTGTCCCATCCACCTGGATAGTTGAATCTTTTTTTTTTCAGGTTGATCCTCATGTTACACTGTTTGATTTGTGAGTCATCTTCGTTGAAATGTTATGTCACTTGTTGAATTGTGTGGATAGGAACCGGGCTGGAAGGAAATGTCACCATTTTATGAACCCAAGTTTTGTTCAACTAGAAGTCATAGGATGTAGCAAAATAAACAAGGAATCCTATAGGATCAAACGTCCTAAAAAAGTTGGCCATCCCCATAAATTCTTTCTTTTTACGATTTCTTTTTACAATTATGATGATGAATGATCTGAAAGCCATCGAAAAATTCAACAATTTAAGACAATGATACTACTTTTCCTGGTCTGTCATACTGTACCAGCAATGCAGAAAAAAGTAACCAAACCTCAAAAATAATAATCTGACTGTAAAGAAAAGATGTGAAATTCTAAAAATGACCCCCTTATTCTACATAATATCTAAATGGGCTGAATATTAGGCTGTGATGCAATTAGATTTTGATTCTTGAAATCATCATTTTTTTTATCAGAAGCACCAAGAACATAACCATTTTTATGGGAAATCTTTCTTACTTTACATGAGTAACAAAACTATTTACTTACACAACATAATTATGTAACCTAGGCTTATGAAAACCAGGAGAATTAGTAGGGGAAATTATTATGCTCCCACTTATATGAAACAAAATAAAATGACCAAAAATTGAAAGAAAAACAGTTTTCTATAATGGGCTTGACTTTCTATGATGGTTGAACTCTTCCAAACCTTTGATTGGATGAATACTACATGTAAGAAAAAACAGCAATAAACCAGAATGCAAAAATGCATTGAGGTTTCGATGAATTCATTACACACGACAATTGCTTGCCATCAGATATTGTGT
>JAAAJZ020000021.1:184635-196427 GCA_010015985.2 Actinopyga echinites
GGTTTGGTTTAGATTTTCACGAACGAGTTTCCGTTAGACAACCCCTCCCCTTACAACCCCCAAGGGCAGTGGTCAAAAACAAAGTTCGCCCAGCCTGCTACCAATATTCGAGAGCCGTTGCGATTACGTACAGAGTAACAGAAAAAATATATTTTCTGAACATATGGACAAGACTCAAAGATTCGTTCAAAAAGTTGTGCCCCCCAAATCAAGTCGGTCTCATACGCCTATGCCTACTTTTTTCTTTGCAGTAAGTTATTGTTGTTCGTACTAGCCAAGGCTATTTTTTCGTTTATTCGTGGTATGCAACATATTCAGCAACCCAGTGGCGCACCCAGGATTTTGGTCTGAGAATTGCGGGAAGGCTATCTAAGCGGAGCTCCACCAGCTGGCGTGGAGCGTAGTACCAAAAGTTTTTGCATAAAAATACCCCCTAGATCGCCGGAAATCGTCCTTCCCATGCTCCGCAAGTAAGCTCCTGGAAATGGTTTTATCAGTATTTTTTTTTTGGACGGAAAACCCTCTTCTCCTTAACGTTATTGGCAGATTGTCAAAATATGATCACATATTTCTCATTGTTTAGTTTGTTACGTTCTAGAAAATAACAAAACCAGGGCGGATCCAGAATTTTTTCGACGGGCGTTTCTGAGATTGTATTCACTCGGAAATGCGCGCCAAAGGCACGAGCATCGCCGGCGCCTGAGGCTCGGTGGAGGTTTTGAGGGGCCTCCGCCAGAAAAGTTACGAAAACTAGAAGCCCTGAGATGCGATTTCTGAGATGCATGTGAAGCTGATTTGAATGACTTTATCACCATGGTGTAGGAGTAAAACGGACGGGTTCTTAACTCAGGATTAGACATAAGGGTCACAGACAAGAATTTAAAAGAGGCCACACTCCTACATTTTCAAACCTGTAAACATTTTGATCTCAAAGCAATTGAAAAGCTTCGGAATAACAACAAGAAAATTCGGTGACAGTGTACAGAAAGAGAACACAATAAAAGAAAGAGAATATCCTTTTTATATGAATAGACCAGGAGCCCGTAGGGGTCTGCCTAGCTGGAAAGGTTACCAATTATTTATACATGTACAGGAGCAGCCCATGTGTCCTCCCCTTACTGGAAATGCAAGTCTGCCGAGTCTATGGTGGTGGGTGTGGGTGAGAGGGCAGTGGGGGAAGGGTCTCATTTTTGAGCTAGATCAGCTGACTGAGTAACCAGATGAAACCTACTGGGAAATTTTGGTCATTGACCTAGGTACAGTGAATGACCGATGCCAGACTATTCTGATGGTGGGATGCACCTGCCAGACATGAATGCCCCCACCCCCCAAATTGAGCTAAATCAGCTGGTGGAGTAACCACATGGGACCAATTGGAAAGTATTTGGCATAGTCCCATGTATAATGAATGCCCATTGCCAGACTGTTCCAGTGGTGGGATGTACCTGACAGAGCCCCCCAAATACCCCACCCCCCAAATTGAGCTAGATCAGCTGGTGGAGTAACCAGACAGGACCAATTGGGAAATGTTTGGCATAGTCCCATGTATAATGAATGCCCATTGCCAGACTGTTCCAGTGGTGGGGTGTACCTGACAGAGCCCCCCGAAACACCCACTCCCTCAAATTGAGCTAGATCAGCTGATGGAGTAACCACACAGAACCAATTGGAAAATGTTTGGCATAGTCCCTTGTATTATGAACGTCCATTGCCAGACTGTTCCAGTGGTGGGGTGTACCTGACACAGCCCCCCAAATACCCCAGCCAAAAATTTAGCCAGATTAGTTGGTGGAGTAACCATACGGAACCAGTTGGAAAATGTTTGGCATAGTCCCTTGTACACTGAATGCCTATTGCCAGACTGTTCCAATGGTGGGATGTATACCTGGCACTTTCCCAAATACCCCACCAGCAAATTGACTCGGCAAGTTGAGCTAGATCAGGTGGTGGAGTAAACCAGACGATAACAATTGGAAAGTGCATGGCATATGATGTGTTATAATGAATGCCCACTACCAGACCGTATCAGTGGTGGAATGTACTGGTAGGCAGAGCATATCACTATATTCCTTCCCCAGCCCCAGAAATGAGACGCATCAATTGGTGAAGTGGAGCAACCACCAAGACCGGGTAATATGTGATTATTTTTCACAATCACATGTAGGCTGGAATCACTGGATCATTCACCCTTGACAATTCAACATACCCATCCCCTCTCAAATAAGTCAGAAATTAGCCTTATCTCACCTTGTGGAGTAATATATGAAAGCGAGAATACTGCAAAAATTTAACAACTAGAAAACTTTCTGCATATTTCCATGCTGATTCACTTCCAGAATTCCCATGTTGTAAAATAAATGCCCATTCCCCCACATAACTCACATAACTTTACCAAGGTGTAAGTCATACCCAGGAGAAGAAGCAATTAATTAATGTTTGAGCCATCCCAGTGTGGCAAGTCTCCGACAGGGTCAAGTGATAAGTGTTTTCTGTATTCCAATGAAGGGTTGAAAATATCCCAGAGAAACTTAATACATCAGTAGACAGGGAGCATATCATTTGAGACAATAAAGCCTGCATTTGCAAGTCATACAGGACAGCAGTGAGGAAGAGATTATATGGATTGTCAAGTTCATAATGTGATTATGAAAAACCATCAGCGAGCACCATATCAACTGGAAAACATGCAGTCTGTATAAAGGCATCTATTGTCATGAATGAGGTATGTATACATTTTTCTTCATTCAGTTCTTAAGTTTACAGTAATATTGATACGAAACACCTCTGGTGGTCACTCAGAGACCAGGGGTCACAGGTTGAACTTAGTACTAGTATTATGCAAAACTAATTATATTATTGTGCCAATCGCCTATGGCAAGGCTTTGGGTGAGCTCAGTATAGATAACCGAAAACTACAAGAGACTTCTGTTGTAATTATTCCATGATTTATTCTTGTGATTTAATAGTCTCCTCTCAAATTAAATCTTTACAGATGATTCGTACGTGGTGAATAACTCTTTAAAAGAATAGTCCAGACCCAGATTCATGTCTGATATATTAAAGAGGAACATATTCTAAGCATTCTGTGAAATATTCATTCATTTCCTATGTTCGGTTCTCCAGATATTAGCAATTGGAGTTGGCACATTCTCTGTCAAAAGTGAACTTGAAGCAAACACGTGTGATGTCATGGCTTCACATTCGTGGCCAATGTTTTGTTTTTCTCTAAAATTTACCACCAATTTTATACATCAAAACTCTGATATATTCATACCATAAATGCATACTTAGCAGTGGAATTTTAAAGCTTTCTATTCCTCAAGGCAAGATAGCAACCCTAATCAATCCAAGGTCAAACCAATTGGATGAAAAATAAAGAAATACAAAACATTGGCCATCAATGTGAATGCATGACATCACTCCTGTTTGCTTCAAGTTGACTTCTGGTAGAAATTGTGATAACTTCAGCTGTTAATATCTTGAGAACCGAACATGGGAATTGAATGAAAATTTCACAAGTATGCTTAGAATAAGTTTCTCTGTATAATATCAAAAAGAAATTAGGGTCTGGACTATTCTTTTAATTACTGGCAGACTATTGTAAAAACAAGATGATTTCTGAGCTAAATGCTTGAAAATTTACAAAGTGACTACATGCTTTTTCTGAGAGGTCTGCAGCATGAGTGGAGTGGGATTGAGACCTCTAAACTCAAGGCAGTAAGTCTACTATTATGGGATAACTTGGTGACTGCCTGACAGTGGTGTGTCATAAATAATTGACCAATCACAGAGGGGATGGGGACCAGTTAGTTAGTTAGATGAGGTTTAACGGCCCAGTTTCCAACTCATTGGTTCAGACAGACTAGGTGCCATGTGCAGTGTCTCAATTTTATGCAAATGAGACATTGCACCATAAATCTGCAATTCTGTAAACAGCAAGAAAGCAGATCTGAATTAAAGAGAAATGAGACTAAAATAGATACTTCATTACATTATACTGGGTGGACCAATGAATGTTGTCAATAGTTCTCCGCACTCTGCAAACATGTGTAAAGGGCTGACAATTAACTTGAATGTCTGACGGTGGGATTGTTTATAAGCAAGCCTGTACTGTTAGACCTGGTTGTGACATGATCACAGGGACACTGTGATGCTACTGAAAATACTGTTTGAGTCATTACTGTCCTCCTTCAGCTCCCTTCAGTGTTAATTCATTATTTACTGGTTTCTTACTTTCAGCTATGAAATGGAGTTATCTGTCTCCACCCATGAAATGGATTCTGGAGAAACATATTTAACTTTAGAAGAACAGCCACAAATTGATTTAGAAGGATCATATAAGACCCCAGAAGGGCAGTCGCTTGCGCAGTCATCCCAACAGTCAAACCCTGCACCGATTATCACTGATTGGGAGGTATGTGTAGTGAAATGTATTTGTGCAATTTTTCGTTTACTGCATGGCCTTTCTCGGTCCGTAACACTTGTTTCCCTTACAATTGCATTTTAAGTACCATTATTAATTACTCCTCCCCTGTTTGGGACATTGTACAGGAACTGTAGGTTTGATCTCAGCTAAGTATCTTAATTACTATGCGGTAATCCAACACTAAATGATGGTTGACAAAAAGATCACTTTTCCTTGCAGGAGACAATCTGCTACATCTGCCAAGAGTCCACGGATGAAGATGCTAAGCTCAAGAGCTTTAATGATAAAACATGGGCAACAATAACGAAGGCGGCTGCTTTGCGTAAGAACATGAGCACTGACAAATATTTTGATGTCACACGAAGGGTCTTAGAAGACAGTGATCATGGACACACTGCGGAACATCATCCGTCCTGCCATAGACGTTATACAGCAGTTAAGCGTTCCAAAGAAACACATGGTGATGACCCTTCAATTAAGAAAACAGGTATCGAGACAAGACGCTGCAGTATCCTTCCAAAGTCCAATCAGCAAGGTCTCTTGAAAGGCAGTTGCATCTTCTGTGGAAAAAGCCGTAAGAAGAAAAATGGTAAGGAAGAACCAAGGCAGAAATTACTGACAGTCGCAGGATGTGAATCAATTCTACAGCGGTCTCATGCTTCACGCAACGAACGGATCAAGAGTCTTGTTAGAAGTGGTGAGGATCTTATCGCTAAGGAAGCAGAGTATCACAAGTCCTGCCGCCTTCAGTTCATTAAGGAGACTGCTGTTCAAGATCAGAAGAGTGAAGGGAGCTCAACATACCACAGAAAAGCATTTGCCTCTCTGCTCTCCTTCATCAAGGCTGATGTGCTGGGAAAACAGCGATCGCTGTTAGTAAGTGATTTGCTAGATATGTATAAGGAGGAGTACACTAGTCTCGGAGGGGATGGAACAGAACTGGCCTATACAACTCAAAATTTGACCAGAAAGCTAAAAGACCATCTGGGGGATGAGATAGCCATAAAACTTGTGGACCAGCGGAGAGGCAACTTCATCTACAATCCATCTATTCCAGAAGAAGATGCCAGGGCTCACCTTCACGAGGATGCTGCAAAATATAAAGAAGAATGCAAAATCAGATGGGCTGCCCTTCATCTGAGATCTCAAATTCTACAGCTCCCGAAGACCAAGACCCCAAAGCCTACAATAGTTCACAATTTGAAAGAGTGTGCAGTAGGCATACCTGCACAACTGGAAATATTCTTTCGTAGTCTTCTTGGCGGCATCACACCAACCTTTACAGGTGCTCAGAAGGAAGCATTCGACCGAAAGGTAGCTGGAATGGCATCTGATGCCATTTATAATGTCACTCGTGGTACCGCTAAGCCTTGGAAACATACCACCCTGGGTCTTGGTATGGCATCTGTCACAGGATCGAAACTAGCCATGCAGATTCTGAACAGAATGGGGCACTGCATCAGCTACAATGAAGCAAAGAGTCTGGAGTTAGAATTTGCTTATTCTGTTGATGATGATGAACGTGATGCTCCGGATGGAATTTGTCTCAAGCCAAATTTGGCCACAGCTTGTGTATGGGACAATAATGATTCAAATGTTGAAACATTAGATGGGAAGAACACTCTCCATACCACAGTTGGACATACTTACCAGAATATTTCAGGAGATGACCAACAAGCCACAAGTAACTCAGTTGGGTTTCGGGTAGGGAGGAATAGGCGCAGTTTCTCTGGAAGAGAAAGAGATCTACCGTCTATGACAATTTCTGTCAGGAAAGCTAAGTTCATTCATGATTCAGTCACTACTGATGACACAACTGCAGGTACATCAACCCAAGTCACAACCAAAGAACTGACTGTTCATCAGATACAACTGCGGGTACTGGACATTTATTTTCTTTGGAAGTTGAAAGAAGGGAACATACCACTGTATGCGGGATTCATGAGCAAATACATCACTGACCAATTACCACTTCAACGCATATGCTACATGGACCCAATTACAAAGTCACCAACCAACAACGATGTCGTAAGAGAAACAATGATCCGCACCATGAACATAGCCAAAGAAACAGGCCAAGACTATGCAGTTGTCACCTATGACCTGGCTATAGCATTGAAAGCCTACGCAATACAAGCAATCGAAGCCCCCCTGTTTGACAACCTGTTGATAATGCTGGGCAATTTCCACATTGAGCTAGCATTCTTTGGAGCAGTTGGCACGTTTATCAATGAAAGTGGAATAGAGTTCATTCTAGCTGAAACCAGCATCTGGGCCGAGGGCTCGATGATGGGATTTATAAAACGGAAGTTCTACAACAGATGTACAAGGATCCACGAAGTACTTGCCAATGTTTTGGAGCAGAAATTGTACAACCAGTTTCTCCTCAGCATACCCGAGGAAGACTGTGATTCCATTCAACAGCTCATGTCAACAGTATCGGAGGATCCAAGACAAGCAGAAGAGCAACTGTCTCATCAAATAATCGCAGATCATATTCAGATGTATGAGGAATATTTCCAGTCATTCCTTGATGGACAACATGGATCGACTGGTCAGTTCTGGGCTATATACATCTATCTGGTCAATCGTCTCCACAGGGAACTACAGAGATGTGTGAAGACAAATGATGTCGATGGGTACATCCGTGTCTTTCCAGCCTTGTTGGATGTATTCTTCGCACTCAATCGACCAAATTATGCAAGATGAGGGACACTTTTCCTCAAGAAACTGGAAAGTGCAGATGCAAAGGTCCGTGAAGTGTTGGAAAATGGGGCTTTCTCCATAAGGCGTACAAGAAAGAACTTCAACAGATCAGCTGTTGACCTTTCTCTGTACAGACAGTAAATCGTGATTCCGCCTCAAGTTCAAGAGGAATTGTTGCATTCAGAAATTCCGAGAATGCAATGCGGCGGTGGTCGATGACAATGACCCAGCGTGCTATGGCGGTCACAGAGCGAAGGACGTTTGCTGGGCTTGACGTTGGGAGAATGCTGTAGCACAATGTCGACCATCCAGAATCAAGCGGGACAACAGTCAGATGACCGCCCTCAGTGCAAAGATAGAAGAATTCTGCAATCCATTCGCTGAGGATGCGCCGACCTCTCTGGTGAACATTGCGACTGGCCAACAAGCATCCACCGCCACCGAATCATATTTGCTCGGCACCCTAGAGAGGGGTCATAATGAACGAGGTAAATTCCTTGACGAATGGAGAAAGGACAACGCTCGCTTTCTGCAACCTGTGAAACGCACACGGGTCCAAAACTTTGCAACCCAAAACATGAAGAAGAAAGTAGGCAAACGGTCTCATGAGGCCAAGACGAATGCAGAGAGCTTGAGAGATATGTTTGTACGTGTCATGGTAGTTGTTGCCGAGAAGACGGCATTCGACCTCAGAAAAATTCTCGCCCATCCGATTACAACATATCCACTCTCTCTTGCACATTGTGATGGGTCCCTCGTGAAAACCATAAAATCGTCATTGCTCAAGAAGTTTGAATCTCTACAGACTGAAGTGATCACAGATGCAGATTTACCAAGGAGCTATGTACAGGTTTACGATGGTGGACTCCTCCTCCACTCTATTCTGTCACAGACAAACATGGGCACGTCATACGCATCAGTAGCTCGCACAATATTGTCTGTGGTATGTTCAGGGAGGGCTACTGAGGTGCATGTGTCCTTTGACAAGTATGTACAAAACTCCATAAAGGATAGTGAGCGCAGATTGCGTGGTGGTGTTGACTAAATCTATGTGATAACGGGCCCAGACCAGACACTTATGCAGAGTGGGAAGAAACTCCTAGCTAATGGTGTATTCAAGAATGAACTCGCCAAGTTTCTCTTAAAAGAATGGGGAAAGAACCACTACTGCAATGTATTCAGTGGAAAGACCTTGTTTGCCTCTCATGGTGGGGAATGCCTTCAGTACACTCCAAATGAGCACAACGACCACATTGCAATTAGTAGCCCACCTCATTTCCAAGGGGACCATGAAGAGGCTGATACCCTGATTGCATTTCATATTGCAAAAACATCTCCCAGTAATGTCATAGTACGAGCATCCGACACTGATGTCTTGGTAATACTTATAGGTGCCCTTGGACAACAGCGTCAAGAGGTCCAGCCAGTGTCCACTCTCATCATGGACTGTGGGATTGGGAACACCAGAAGATACCTCAACGTGACCAACATCACTGACATTCTCGAAGAACGGAGGCCCGGACTCCCCCAAGCACAGCCTGGATATCACGCTTTCACCGGATGTGATTTCACTTCGGCCTTCTACAGGTGGGTGCCTAATATTCAAGTATTCAGTCATTTCAGGCAAATCTGTATTGAAATTGCTTCGGCAATTCTAGTTCTCATTCTTGTCAACATTTTAGGATAATGGCTTGCATGCAACAATGTTAATTCATTCATCTTGCAATACAGTAATAGATCAGCCATTTCTTCTTTCCTGTTTTTCAGGAAAGGTAAAACTAAACCTCTGGACCTCATAGAGAAGGACACAAGTGGTAGATTCGTTGAGCTCTTCATCAGTATGGGTGAACTGCACGGCATTGTTGACCTTGATGTCGCATCTGAGTTTGTGTGTCGTATGTATGGCCATGGCAAAACTCAAGATGTCAACGAAGCACGATTCAACAAACTGATGCAAATGACTGGCAAAGTTGACAAGGTAAGAAATAAGATGCCAGATATCCTCATTGTTCAAGATACATCCCCCGGAACATACCATTCGCCTACATTGCATAATTGTTAAATATTTTTCAGCAAACGGACAATAGAATATAGTATGCAGTGAGCATTTTCACGATGAACATGAAATTCTTTACAGCACTAATACCGTTTGTCAACTCTATCAAACACACGGCCTGACGTGTTATCTGTTTATCCATGTTCAATCATTAGAGGAGATAACACAACTAGTTTTGAGTACAATGTTGAATATAAAGGAATGCAATGATAGTGGAGCCTTACTCAGAATGATAAATATCATCAACACAGCCCTAATTACAATTTCTGCTGCCTTTCAGGAAAATCCACTAGCAAACATCAAGCGGGTAGATTGTGCCATGCTGCCCCCTTGCCGACAGACACTTGAGATGAAGATCCGGAGATCACAGTATGTTGCAACACTGTGGAAGCATGCCTTGACAGCAACTCCTGGACAAGGAATTTCACCTGTTGAATATGGATGGTCAGTGGAAGACAACTTTCTTAAGCCAACCTGGTTTGAAGGTCCCGCCATACCGAGCAGTCTGTTTACCGATAGCAGTGATGATGGTGCAGAGGGCGTAGGGATCCAAGGTGATGACGATTATGGAGTCGGAGGTGGTGTTTCCAATGAACAATTGAGTGACTCAGATGACGAGGCATGGAGTGAAGTTACAGATTCGGAAGATGAAGATGAGGATTCGACAACTTCTTGACTGACTTCAATTTCATCTTGGCCAAGGACTATATTTGTTTCTCACTTGTCCATCTTACTGTTGAGTCACATATTGTTGGTATCAGTTTTGATATGGTACAGTATTTGGTTACGTATTATCACCTATGATAATATTATTGTGATAATAACTCTAACATCTATCTGCACAGGAACATTCATTACTGTTCATCTTTCGAGATCCTAAAAAACACATGACAAGTATTCCTGCTCTATTGTCGAACGACTTCAGTTGAACAATGTAAGAATTCATATGTATTCAAGTATATCATATTATTTTGTAACTGGAAATAGCTGTCGTTCTGCTGAGAAGGAAATTAGGGTTTTTTTTTTTGTAGTCATGGAAGGAAATAACTCGGTCATCCCCTATACGCACATCTGGAGATCAGATGGAGAAATATCTGTATTAGTAATATATTACAGAGTAATAAAGTAATTGTAAATATGCATGTGATGCTAATATGTGCCAGAACGGGAACCCTGTCAAAATATGACTGGACATGCATCCTATATGTTAGTCACATACTTCTATTCATCATGCTATTCAACATATTCTCATACAATCTATTATGTACCCTTAAAGTCATGTAATGGATATAATTTAGTCTGAATTTGATGTCAGGATGTTCAGTATGGGCCTACAACTCTGTTTTTCGTTTAGTGTGAAATGTTCTGTAACAGATTGTATGATCACTTTTGTTTGGAATAACAACGGAGTACTCTTCTAGTGTGCTATAAGATAGTCTTGAATAACGTTACTGTATGCCATCCATATTTATCATAACTAAAGGAAATATGTACCTCTTTACAAATCTTTTGTTATTCATAAAATGACTGAACAAGTTATCACCTGTTTATTATAACCTATTTTTTATTTTCTGGAAAACTCGCACTTTCAAGTATTATTTCAAAATCAGTATTCTGCATACATACAGTGAAAACATACTGAGGTACTCTTCATATTCTCTTTGGTGTAGCATCCACAAGCATTATCAGTTTCCTCTGACACATTTCCCTTCTTTCTTCATAACTGGTTTATAATTTGACGAACTAAACTAACCTTTCGCATATTATAATGGGAAACAGAAACAAAATAGTTACCTGGACCCCCTACCCTCTGCCTAAGTCTAAGGCACAGTTGGTCCATGGGACTATAACAAATACTTCCTAAATTACGTTCAAAATTTATTGGGTTACTCCATCAGTGGATGAAGTTCAACTTTGGAAGTTTTGGGAGGGGTAAGGGGGCTCCAGGTAACTTCGCCTCAGGGAAAGTCTAGCATTGGGCTTCCAACATAAATGGGACTATACCAAACATTTACTAATTGGTTGGAACGAATTACTTCACTAGTTGATGTACCTCATTCCTAGGGTGGGGCATTTGAGACATCTGCCAGGTACTTCCCACCTGTGGAAGTCTGGAAATATATATATATATATATACATTCCACACGTGGGACTAGCCTCCTGCTGGCTGGGGTGTTAGAACATGCCGTGGTATTTCTTGCCTGTCGGAAGGGGCGACTAAAGGGAAGGAATTGTCGTGTGTTGCAACTTGAAGACAATATATAACAGGTATTTGTTGATGTGTCGTTATACATCACCTAACCCAACCACATGGGACTATGCTAATGATTTCCCAGATTGTTTTGCTGGGTCACTGTTTCAGCTGAGCAAGATAATTGGGCTGGGGTATTTGGGGTGTTCTGACATGTATATTCCACCGCTGGAAGAGTCTGGCAATGGATGTTCAAGGGACTTTGCCAAATATTTGCAACTGGTTCCGTATGGTTACCCCACCAACTGATGTAGCTCAATTTTGGGGGTGGGGTGTAACCTTTGTGAGGATAATCATAGATCTATTCTGAAAACCTAGATAACTGAAGGTTTCTTTCATTGAGTTTTTTTGAA
>JAAAJZ020000023.1:0-21696 GCA_010015985.2 Actinopyga echinites
CTCTATTCTCTCCCCGCCCTCTTTCTTCCCTTCCTTTTGTTTTTCCCCCTTTCCTTTTTTTCCTTTTTTTTTCCTTTTCTTTTTTTTTTTTTTTTGCATTTCCAAAAAGGGGGGGGGGCCGGGGCCGGGTCGGCCCCCCTAGATCCGCCCTGCCCCAGCCTTTGAAATACCGTATCTCTGACCATCTACAGCCCCACCCCATCCCCTCCCCCCCCCCACCCAGCCCGGAAGCCCATACTCTATGACCAGCTGCAGAAGAAACGAAACTGGACAAACGAAGAAAGAAGAAACGAACTGTCGCAAAGTAAAAGCAAACATACAAAGCTGTTTAACTAGGTGAATTTTATTAAGGTTGCATGTACTTTCTTAAACTTTATAAAAGTTCCATTCATAAGGTCATCTGAGAGAACTGTATCATACCTTCACCTTCCAGGCTGACACCGCAGTCTACCTCAAGAGAATCTTAATTTCATTCTTGACAAAGACACCTTCTAAACGAGAAATTTGTCCTTTTCATTTTTAACCCCTTCCCTTCTTTGATCTTTTATCTCATTAATTTACAGCTTTTTTCACCTTTCAGAATCGGTTAACAATAAAATGTACCATACAGTCACTTTCAAAATGGCATTTGGCTGCGAGGGAACGATGTTTCTTTCTTGAAAACTGGGAATTAGGAAATTACGGTAGGTTAGAGGTTACTTTGTTCATTCCTAGAGGCAGCTTCCCTTACGATTATCATTACCAGGCAATCATTGGGGATTAGAGATATGTTGCGGAACGTGAAGGAAACAAATATCTACGAAACGTTTAAAACAATTTTATTAATGGAGTTTCAAGGACGTTGCAGTGACGTTTGAGGGGAAGGCCTACAGAAATATCACGACTTGACACTTCGTGTTTTTAATTGCTTTACGTGTAAAAAATGCTAACTTGTAGGTCAAAGATAATTGCAGAAAACATCCATTACCAAGTCGAACAAGGTCACTCTTCGTGTGAAGAGGGTTTTTTGGCGTTCTACTAAAAGCTACGCAAAACCAACTTTTGAGAAGAAGTTTAGCAAGTGGAGACACAGACAAGCAATAACAATTTAAGTAAAGCTCACTAGTCTTATTAGTAACGCTCACTTAATGATACATTTTTTCTCGAACTTTTAATTTTTGTGACAGATATCACATACATTTTTTCTTCTGCTGTGACAGATTCTGGTTTTCTAGAGGGGGGGGGGTCCAACAGAGGGCCCAAGTGGATAATATAGTTAAAATATCAGTCGGTACATTTCCGCATCTTTTTAAAGGGGAAAAGCAGTCACCCCAAACTGAATTAGTATACCCCTCTATGCTATTTCATGAATGGCTCTATTTAATCATCTGATATCATTTTTGTTGTTGAATTCCTTAATTTTGCAGCTTAACACAATCCTTATGCGGTACTGATGTTCAGAAACATCATGAAAAATACTTGTAAGAGAAATGGAAGGAGAATTGCAAGATTTTGATGATTTTTCAAAATAAAGTTGGGATGACTGCTGAGTCCCTTTAAGTGGAGGGAGAGGGGTAGGGACAGGGATGAACATGAGAGGGCCCTTAAGTGCCAACCCTGCAGAGATTGCCAAAGACCCTGTCTGTAACAAACGTCTTTGAGATTCCATACAGTGGGGTTTTGTCAAAGAGCAGTTCAGAAATTATCTGGACCCCAAGGGACCCTCCCAGACTCCTTAAAAAGCCTCAACAGAAGTACAAAGACTGCTAGCATATGCTTACATATAACTGATACACATGAATACAGACATGAAGAATCTAGTTTCTTTCTGCAAATTCTATTTCTCTCATTTCGTTTTAGTTAACACAGGCCACCCACCTCGAAACCTCTTACTTAAATCACTTTTCCAATGGGCTAACATATCAATTTAATAGTATCATGAAATTTGTCAGTTTGCATCACAATTGCAAAAAAGTAGGATAAATTATAATAAAATAAATTACACTTTTGTCCCAATAAGTTAAAATTTCACATCTATTGAAAGTAGTTTAATAATTATATTCTTTCAACTTCACCTACAGTATATTTCCCTATTTCAAAATACAGTTACGCCTTGACGAGCACACCACATTTACAGTCATCATTTTCAAACATTTTCAAAATATTACTTTCTTCATCTTTTCTCAACTATCAGATTACTCCCCTGACACAACATACAACAATGAATTAAACTTACATGAGATGGCATCCAACAGCTTCCTGTTTCTCAGCTAATAACTATATAAGCTATACTATAATTACAACAAATATAAGCTATAGTATAGCTTTACTATGTAAGCTATCTGTATACCTAATACAGCTATATAGTATAGCTATACTTTACAACAAATGGACATAATGTTATAGAAAATAATTAGTTCTTTCACTATTTCACTCTTAATAGCTGCTTTCATTACCTTCCACCTACTTGAAGATATAAAATTAGTTTAGGGTATCAAACACCACGTGTTATTAAATGGCAATTACAGAGATTAATAAATCAACGCTAAACTATCAAAACTAAAAGAAAACTTGAAGAAAATTTAAACGCTGAACAGACAAATCTTAAGTCTATAATTCTCATATGACCATCCCTAATACAATACCAACCAAACATTTTACTAATTCTGACACAAGTTACCACCGGTAGTTTTACTGACTTTTGTGACCATGAAATTACTGTTAAAATATTTGACAGACGAAATTTTTGCGAACAGAAACTTTTCTTCTCCTACAAAGGAAGTCAAAATGCTGACCAGAATGAATGCCTCTTTCATGATAACCTTAAGTCAACACAGGCTGCTATTGAATGTGCAGTGGCTGGAGGAATAACAATACACAACGAAACGCTAATGCACTAACTGAACAGAATAAACACAATCGTGAACTACGTAGCCCCACAAATCAAGGAATGTAGAATATTGTTTACTTTATGTATGATGCAACTAGAAAGAATCATTTAAAATTGTACTGTGCCTCTGCTTTATTGCACACTGGTTGTGACATCAAAAATGAAGAGAAAAAGATGTATTTAAAAATTGAATTGATTAATAACAAATTGGTTTTAAAATTTATCACTATAACTTTTCATTAATTGAAGCTGTTTACTGGAAATTGGATCGTTTTCTACACAGAGTATTGCACAAGCAAAGGAAGACTTCTGTGGTATCCTGTTCTTAAAAGATTTCATTAATACCTTCATATTAGAAAAAGCTACTTTTTCAAAATTCCATCAATAATAATAACAAAAAAAAATGGCATACAAGTTTGCAGCAGCAGTACTGAAGACCTGAAAATTTTCTCCCAAAAATTTTAATGAAAATGGTAGACAAAGCAACTTGTTCAATGATGGGTCTCTTAAAGTAGGTCTAGACCTTATGCATTGACATCACTCTGACATCGTTTTGGAGGAAAGCAATGGAGCATGTGGCCGCACTCAGCAGAAATCGCCTCGCACGTGTAGCAGACTATGCGCATATTTGATTGGTTGACAAATCATCTGTCTGCATTTGTTGATGTAACTTGCAATGATATGTGTTTTCCACCAAACAAGGACGTACATTTTGCTCTATGACATCATATGCATAAGGTCTATACTTTTCACTACAATAGACTAGTATGGATCATAAATAAACAACTTGCAAAGAACTTTGCTGACATTGATTGGAAATCAAATTTTTAAAATTCTAATGTCGGCCTACCCTTCTACAGTTTTTAAATAAATACCACCTCTTTTCTGCAATGTTAACAAAAGTCATTTTAAACTATCTGCTAAGAGAAAAATTGTTATGTACAGAGACGCTTGTCACTGTTTGTCTTAATTTTCATAAAACAGCCACACATTTGCATTCTTTTGTGCAAACAAGGCTTACATATAAAACAACTGAAGAGGATGAAAAGCATATCCAATCAAAAAATAAAAAAGCCATCTATGTAAAACTAACCTTTATCAACTTTATTATGAACTTTCAGGTTTAAATAATGATACATTTCTAATGTGACCACAAAATCTAAGAATGGCTAATAAAGGCTTCTTCCGCTTCGTTTAATTTACAAAGTAGAATTTGGTAGGTAACAAAACAAACTACTTAGCAAACCATTTAAATTTTACAATATTTGGTCAAAGTCTTTCAGTCTAATACATATCAGGTATCACTGTTTTCTGAATAATGTTAGAAATGGAATGAATGAATGCCTGCCGCCCATACTTGAAACAAAAGAAGAAATATAACAAATTATTTTTAAAAAGATTCTTTACATGGCAGTTGTAGTACGCTAACAGAAATTATTGACCTATGCAACTACTTTGCAACCAATTGCTTAAAGGCAGCCCAATTCCTACCATCTTTTGAACAGTTTAAATTAAGGTTGTGTAAAACACGTCCAATTTCCCAAATGTTTAAACTGCCAAATAAATGTCTTTTTTCCTGCTAAAAGGTATTCTGTAAAGACGATACTATTGCCTTGTATTCCAATCTGTGAATCAAGAATTCCCATGTGTATCTCACCAATGGCTTCCCTAGGACAAACAACAATGAAAAAGCTTGAGAGCTGGGTCTTGGAACTTTTCACATAAAGGAGTGCCTAAGTAACTCTCACTGCTTGAGGACAGAATTAAAGAGTGTTTGAAAATTTTGTAAACATCAGTTTCTTTATACCGTGAAACATTTGACTGTCTTAACAAAATAGCCTTCGTCTTATGGTATGCAACACATGAAATCTCTGCAAATATTTTGAAATATAGAAATGGCCAGTTTTTCATATTTTGTGATACTGTATAACACAGGCACTGAAATTAGAACATTTAAAATAAACACCTCTTTCCCCATTAAAAGTTCTTCAAGCTTACCCTAAAAGGTTGACAAAATTTAATATGAGACACATTCCTTTGTTATTTTTACTAGGGATTATCCAACTTTAACCAAAGCCTCATTAGAATTCAAGGTAAAAATGTCATATTCATATTTCAGATGTAATTTTGAGGTTTCAATTTCTTCTTTCAGTTTTCAATCTCATTATCTGTTTTCTTTATTCTTTTTTTTTTTTCGATCAATGAAGTGTAATCTGCTTAAATTGTTACAGAAGAATTTTCACTCAAGGAAGTGGGTCATATTATGACTGAAAACTAAAGGGAGGGCACATCCATAATGAGAGGACTTTTCCCATATTTACCCTTTGACCCCTGGATAACCTGCTACTGTGGAATGTTGATTGATTCTTTCCTGTAAAGTGTTTCCCAATAAAGTAGTTCGGAATGAACACAAGGAGCCTGACCCGAGGTCAAGTGATTCGACTGCCCCCATTACACCGCATGTAATCTCATAGTCACGAAAAAACAACAGCAGCTGAAGAGCGCGATAGCAAATTACATGGAGGCTAAAGTGCGCAAGCGCACGCATGCTCTGTAGGTAATTCCAAACTACCTTATTGCACTACTCTAAATTTAATGTACTTTCTCTACCTCTTCCTTGTCCCTTTTGTACATGACAAACTTAAGATGACTCCTCTAATGAAAAAAATAAATTCACAAAAATGCCCTCTCCTCATCCCGAATGTAGTACTCTCATACTTCCTAATTTTGTGCAATGAGGCTAAAGAAAGTATATCCCCCAGATATGCACAGTAACCACGATACAGAAATGGAGTGGATTTGGGAAAAATATGCCTGAACTTTAAAAGAGGCAAATTATCTGTAAGGAAATCATACCATGAAGTGTCTGTGTATGTGAACAGTGAAAGCTCTACAGTGCCTTCATTTTGACAGTTCAAAGTTTTGGCCATACCTACAGTAGATCTTGCAATTGATGTCAACTTGAATCTTCAAGTTCTCATATTTTGTGGACATTTTGTACGGTTTATCTTCTGAAACCTCAGTTAACCTTTAAATGCCATTGACCAAACTATTTTCTCACACACAACTGAATCTACTGTACTTGGATAAGTCAGTGGAAGTTCACAGTGCATAATCTACAAACATTTACATGTTTTGAGAGACCATAGGCTGCAATACTCATCTCTTGTTCACATTACTGTACTCTGTTTTGCTAAATTACACCAAAATACTCCCAGACAATATTTGCCAGATAGCATTTGTAAGTAAGGAGGGAAATACATATGTAAATAGGAGGTAAGGGGGGAGGAGGTGAAACACTACTGCTGATAAATGATCAACTGCTGCCCACCCCCACATTCAATTTCAATCTGTAGTGGATTAGGTTAATGTTTCCTTGCATTAAAAGCTATAGTGGTTTGACCAAATCACCTGACTAGCAGTTAAATTTAACAACTTTCTTTCAGTACTGCATTTCTGTTTAGATGGCAGGAGCTAAACTAAAGCAATCATAGTCAAAGACCAACCAACCACTCCCAATATAAAGCCGGGTCCCTGGTCTTTTGAAATTGTGAAAATTTAAGAAGAGTTTTGCACAAACAAAGCATCCATTAAGACTGAAAAAGACATGACTGCAGTGTTTACCCTGAGGCTATCAAACTGGGATGGAATTTCTCCCCTCTCAAATTTTTTTGGGTGGGATTTCAAATTCTAGGGGGAAATTCCCAGAAATTATAAATCAGTGAACTGAGTGTGGTCCGCAAGGTCTGCATGGGGATTCTCCTCAGACAATCATTTTTGTTGCGGGACTTGAAAAGTCAGTGCAAGAATCGCGCCATTGTGCACCTTAGTGTGAACACTGCATGACTGTTTGGAAGAGAGAGTAAATTGTACTTGTTTTAATCATCTCTAGACCATGGACTCATGTAATGATGTCATCTCACAGCATGTGAAAAGTTTATAATAGGTTTCCAGACGACATGGGAATTTCCCAGACTAAACACCAAAATCTAGGGATTTCAAAAACAATAAACAATTCCAGACTTTTTTCAGTCTTTTCCATTTTTTCTCCTGAGTGTAAAACCTGGACGAAAACAGGTTTCATTCTTTCCCATTAACCAGTAGCACTGCCAGTAGTACGACAAGGATTTATTGCACATCTCATCCTACGAAAGAATCTCCTTTTTGAGTGCGTTGCACTGGCAGGTAATATTCTTTCAAGCAAACACAAACCAAAGCCCTACAATAAATAACTCGGCCAGTTCCTTCCCTTATCATTAACAAGCATATTGTGTTTTATGGGCTGAATGAACTGGTATACAATAAAGTGTATATTTCTGAGTCTACTATATAGTATACTGACTGATCTGGTGGAAATAAGCACTGGATAAAAAAGGACTCCATGTAAAGTGGGGAGGAGGGGGCATGAAATTTCCCATGCCCAAATGCTTCTCTTACTTCCCTCACTTGTTTGCACAACTAACTGGTTGTACCCTACCTTCCCTAGTCATATGTGAAGTATTCAGGGAGATAGGAACAAATTTATGACCCACTCAGCATGAAAATGTTCAGATCCATAGTTTTGTTTATGAACCTACAGCACTTTATTGGCCCGAAAAAGTACCTCTTTGTTTTTGTTAGTCCCCCAGAGAGCAAAAGGATGGGATGGGAGGGGAGGGATTGTACAAAATGAGCGAGGTCAAATGCAACTGGTATTTAAAATTCATGCTGAAACAGGCTTCTTCTTACTCAGATAAAAAAAAAATTCAATATCTTCACAAAGAGCAAATATCTTCAATTGCATGTTTTTTTGATCCAAAGGCAGCTCAGACCTGCATACCTGGGTCAGAGGGTCATTCATTGTGTGTAACTATCTGAATAAAAATCAAAAAAGAAACAGGCAACAATGGTTACTGTTTCTTCAAATTCCTCAGTCTCTAAATCATTCAAAGCAGGCGCGGTTCTATGGGAGGGGGGCTAGCCCCCCCCCCAAAATTGAGCAAAGTAAGTTTTTGAAACATGAGATATCAAAATAAAGAATGTCTGGATGTGTTTAACAAGGCCTGAGAAGTGCCATTTCCTGCAATCTGGGAGGCATTTTTGGCAAAAAATTTCTCGGTACACTACGCGCCAACTGGTGGCACTCCGCTTAGATGGTAAAACGTGAGTAACCCCCCCTTTATGTCCCTAGAACCGCACCTGACTCAAAGCAATGTGACCATAAGATTCAAGATCTGATGTTCATCGGTACATCTTACACATGTTCCTTTAAAACTACAGGTAAACTGGACTGAAATTTGTCCACAAAGGATAATTAAATCACTGTTTAAGAGCCTCAGCCAAACGAATGTCCTTAATTTTTGCATATCAAAGAAACGAAGTCTATGAATGAACTATGCTTCTCGTTCCTCCTCCAACAGTTGCGAATTAGCTGGGAAGAATTCATCTCCATTCACCAGTGAGTAGTGGTGGAACCGTTTCCTTTCTGAATAGTCCGCGTTGTCTGTTGAAATTTTGGTCTGTTCCATTCCCGCCGCAGGGGAAATTGGATTCAGCACTACTTGATTTTTCACGAGTGGGCCATTTCTGGTACAAGGGTGCAAATTGGAATAATATTTTTGTTTCTTTTTTTGGACAATTTGAGAAAGTTGCATTTTATTTAAATAAATTTGCTTGAAATGAATGAATTCATGTGAAGAAGTAATATGGCTTCAATTTGGTGACACCTTTTCAATAAATGAAAGAAAAATGTCTTCAAGTCATGGTTACCAACGCCATGAAATTTCCAGGGGTGACATGCACAGAGATGGGTTGTAGCCAATAGAGATGTAGAAACTGTACTTTTTGTTGCACAGAGAAAGTGGATCAAAAGAAGAAAATACTGAGAAATAGCCCAACACCACTAAGATGCTAGCTGGTGAATGGAGAGGTTAAAATGAATATTCATGCAAACTATATCTGACCTTTGACCCAGCCAACAATGATTTTGCTCTGGCAGGCATAATCCTGCTGTGAAGTCTGATGTTGTTGGAAGCTTGGTCCATCCATGAGTTGTGTGTAAGCAAGTGAGGTGTCTTAATTACTATCTAAACTCAAGAAAATATGGGATGATATTGATGACTATATGATGGTTTTCAAGATCTCTGTTGTTAGAAGAACAAAACTGGTTACAATTTTTGTGAATGGTTATAATGGCTGGAGATTAAAATTAGTCAAGTCATTAGAGGTATGAGATTCTGTAGTTCCATCTGAGTATCATTTGTAATGCTCCCACCATAGACTTGAGCTTGCAAAAGATTGCTTGTTCAATACAGGGCATTGAAGGCATCAACACGGCAAACATAATCCAAGATGAATTTGCCTGTCATCCAGACAATTGTAATAACCTGTTCAGACAAAGAATCCAAAAGAATACCAGCACTTACTTCATCAAGAGATGAATCTCGACAGCTTTCATGTTAGTGGCATTCCACAGATGGGGGTGAGGGGGTACTGCATCAAAAAATGGTTCTCAGGAGAAGTATTCTTGGCCAAAGTAAATAATTTTTCTTCAAAAATTTTCCCTTGGGATTAACTGTTTGCAAACATGATATGAGGGGATATGTTACATGCCAGTGTGTTTTCCCAAAAATTTCCACAGTGAATTTTCCCCAAACTCTCTCATTTTATTACCCCCCACCCCCTCCCAACTGAATTTAATTACTTTACCCCTGATGTTAAAGTGCTGGAAGGATGGTCTTTTGTCTGTCTCACTGATACTGCACTACATGATGGACACAAAGCTGGCTTTAAGTAACAGAGAATAATATCTTGCCTTGAGTACCATGCAGTATTGTACTCAATTCCTAAACAAATGTTGTATAACACAGAAGTACTATACTAGAATCACTAGTAATCCACACAGGTATCCAACAGATTTGCAGCCTGGCAAGTATGTATTCATACTCATATATTTAAAACAATTTGCCTAAAAATGTGATCCTTCATGTACAGTACTGCTCTTATCCTTGTGAGAGTAGATTTGTACTTGTAATCACACTCACAGGTGAGTTAAGAATTTACTCTAATGAAGGGTCTTGTCACCATACTGCACTCATTCTTGAGAGAGTAGATTTTTACTTATAATCACACTCACGGATGAGTTAAGAATTGACTCTAATGGAAGGTCTTGTCACCATACTATACCCATCGTTGTGAGAGTAGATTCGTAAATGTACTCAAACTGTACCCATCCTTGAGAGAATAGATTTATTCTTCTACTCATATTGTATGCATCCTTGTGGGAACAGATTTGTACTCATACTCATACTGTGCACATCCTTGTGAGAATCGATTCGTACTTACACCAACAGACCTAGGTTAAGCATTGATTCTAATCGAAAATATTGTCACAATGCTGTACTTTTATCATTATGACGGTAGATTTGTATCCTTAAACTTGCAGACGATGTATGCATTCACTGCAAACATTTTCTACAAAAACAAAAACCTTCACCAATGCCCGTACCAAGCCTGCAACTACATGTAATTTAATCATGCTCAAACGAATAACACTGTACACCACATGCCAGAGATCTTAACATCCAAGGCTGATCTTAGTGTTCGTTAATTTGTACCAAAAGAGAATCTCAACATTTTTTTTTTTTTTTAGCCACTTATGCTACACTAAGGGTATCCAAGTGGTAGCATGTGTTTTTAGTATTTCATCACTTTTTAAAGGATGGTCCAGCCACAAATTCAGCTAAGATTTGTTGAAAACTACGTAAATCTTACCATTCTAATGAAATTTCCATTCAATTCCCATGTGTGGTTTTCAAGATATTATCAGTTGAAGTTACCCAATTTACAACCAAAAGTGAACTTAAAGCAAGGAGTGACATCACCTCCTCACACTGGTGAACAGTCTTCTGTTTTCTTTCTTATTGAATCTGTTGTTTTTACCTTAGAATCAATAGGTTGGCATCAGCTTACCCACTGGCTATGTGAAGGTTGCAAAATTCTCATACCCCTCATGTATTCACATTATGAGAGCATCAAACATTGCATTAAACTGGGTGTACATGTGAAACGAAAACAAACATAACTACTGCTTGCTTCAAGTTCACTTTCCGAAGCAGATGAGAAAATATCAACTGCTAATATCTTGAGAACCACAGATGGGAACTGAATGGAATTTTCACTAGAATGGTAACGGGATAAGGGCTGTTTTCCTGATAGCTTGTCCAGGATACTCTAAGCCCACCCATGCATGCTCTGTGCACTGAGATAATGGAAACAGAGAGAGGGAGGCAAAATTAAATGAATCAAGTCTGTACAAGAAACCAAAATTAGGGTGCAGAGAGGGAATGTGAAAAGAAAATTTAGGGGAGAGGAGGTGGAATCTCACTCTGACCAGTGTCTGACCAGTGAGATAGTCATGATAATTAGAATGGAGGTAATACGCATGCATAAAGATAAACTGGATAGGGTACCAAAAGCATGGAAGTGACTATTAACCAATTTCGTGCTCGTGTCCTTATTCCCCCTTTTCTCTCCCCTTGCTAAATGGCTAATTTTTCACAACACTAACAATGAAAATAACTTTTAGAAGCTCTAATAGATGAAAAGTTTTGACAGAATTGGCAAAGCATGCATGAGGGATGGAAAGGTATCCTAAATACACATCAAGATTGCACTTAAAATGAATGACTGTTCTTATTTCTACAATGTTGAATATATTAAAAAAAAAACATCTCTACAAGAGTGAATTATGATAACTGTATAAGGGACACTACTGTATGACACAGGACATATGAGATACAGACAAGACAGTAAGTCAGAAGATGACCAAACAGCAAAATCATATATCCTTGCACATTACATACTAGTATAAGAACACTGAAAACTGCCCTAGCACAAACAAGTACTTATTACAAATTAGTACTATTTAGTACTACAAATTAGTACCTATGAATCAAGTCCATCATAAGTTTATTATTTGAAGGTTTCTTTCCTGCCAGTACTCACACTCAACCCCCCAACCACCCAACCATGAAAGGACATCTTCTAAAATTTTTCCTCAAAATTTGAGTGTTAATTTGTAACTTCCAAAGGATTCCACTGATTTCTATCGACAAACATCCACAGCTACACAAACAGCTACACAAACAGCTACACTGGATTTTTAATACAGCTACTGTCTGCCAAAGCACTCTGCCTCTCAGGATTAGAAGGTCATCTCCAACTTCAAACCTCATTTTGGATCAAGATGTTCACACCAAAATAGATTTGATTTTCAAACTTATTTGAAAACTTCATATTCCTTCCCTCTGCAAATCTCACACACCAACTCCCTGAAACAATGTAATCTCCAATACGAGAGACCTTTTAAGACACCCTTCCCTGTAACAGTAAAATGCGATAGACCATGACCCTCTGATACAACCCCTGGCAGACTTGTACGTCTTGACTTAAAGGAAATAAGCAGTCACCCCAAATTTATTTTGAAACATCAAAATCTTGCAATTCTCCTTTCCGTCTTCCTACAATCATTTTTCGTTATGTTTCAGTACTTATATACTGCATAAAGTGCAAAATTCATCATTTCACTAGCAAAAATGTTGTCACATGATGAAATACAGCCATTTATGAATTAGGATACCGGGGTATACCAATTCAGTTTTGGGTGACTGCATTTTCCCTTTAAGTCTGTACCATTTCAAAGTACCAGAGATGTAAGTGATGTCAGAGATTTCCCATGCACTGAAATAGCACACTAACTCTAGTACGTGGCCTGACATGAGTCGCTAAGATACCCGCACAACTGACTTCGCCATGAAGAAAAGTGACGTGTAACAATTCTCCACCCTATCCTTCCACACACTCTAACATTGAAACTCCCGTTACAGTTTTTAAGTCTGCCTTCCATTTATCCACCAAATCGAACTCCTAACAATTGAAAAAAGGAAAATACTAAACATGTCACTATTTCACAAAAAAAGGCTCAAAACTCACCTAAAAGCAGTCTGAAACATTCCTTTCAGCCATCCAAAGAAACTGAAATCAGCAATCCCAGGCTTCACACCAGGGTTGGCCTGGCCAATGTAAAAGTAGATGATTAAGTACGCAGTGATCGACACGAGAGCATAGACCCAACGGATGAAGAACATGATAAGTATACAAATAAAACACTAGAGAAGAACAAAAAAAAAAAGAGAGATTGGATTAATGAGGAATGTTTACATGAAATGTAAAGTATGGCTCTATCTAGCTCTGCCACATGTCAGACTTTTTTCTTTTTGACTATTACCTAGAGTAGTTCTCAAATGGCCATCAGAGGGACACACCTTTGCCAAACCTACAGTAAGTGCATTTCATTCCGCTCGCTCAAAAAAAAAAAAAAAAGTACAAAATATCTCATTCTCATGCAATATACACATTACACAATAACAATTATTAGTGCATTGAAAAACACTGGCACCCTGACATAGGTTTTCTCTAGGTAATGGCTGTACAACTGTATTCATGGACAAAAAAGGATGGTTATAACCGCAGAAGATAAATGACTTGCAAATAAGCCCTCCAAAAGCATCATGGTTATGAAATTGGATGATAATATTTCGAATTAACTTCCTGTGTTTTGGGGTAAATTCCAAAACAGTTTTCCATGGATGCAGAGGAAGAACAGACAGGGGGGGAGGAGGAAAGAGGGTGATGGACCATATACACACACACCTACTCCTCTCAGACTTGTTACGCTGCATTCATCCCATTCACAATGCCCCAACCATGATGGCAAATATACATTGATTTTGTTAAAGAATATAGAAAAATGACAACTGCCTTTGTACAGACTGCCAACATTATCTTATTCCAAAAGAGTTCTTCCATCAACCCAACAAATATCCAATGATCCATCAGATACTTACTCCAAATAAAGCAATCCACCTATTGATGAATCTGGAATACCAAGACTGAGGCATTCGATCAATTTCAGGAACAAATGGTCGAGATAAATCTGAGGAAAGTTGATTAAGAGAAACATTAAATCTTTGAAATTTTCTTTGTTTTTTAAGGCTTTTTGTCAAGGGTATAGCACATCAATACTTCTTAAACTGAATGACAAAATGTTTTTCAGTTACACATGAACATTTCATGAAAGGATATAATTTTGCATCAGACTCCAAGATAAACAGTTCTTGACTGAGATCACAGGCCAATTGGCTGGCTGGGGACTGCTCCAATGACCAGTCCATCCCTCACTATGACTTCATCTGGTTAGCACAATTTCTCCCAAATCCACATTAATCAAGAACTGAGTCAATACAAATATCATAAGTGTTTGTAAATGACTTTCAAAGTGGCTAAAGTGATCAAACTTCCATGACTTTTGTCATCTTTTACAAAATTTCATGACTTTTCCTGGCCTTAGAAAATGAAAATGTGATTTCATGACCTTCTATGACTTTTCCAAATCAAAAAAAACCTGTGTATGACCTTGGTCCCATCAGCACAGTTCAAAAAAAAAAAAATTCTGAGCAAAATACAAGCTACACCAACTTTTCTGGTTTCTATAAAAACCAAACTTACAGCATGTCTGTTTTCTCAGGTATTAGTGTTTCAGGTTGTTTTGACCACACTTTCATGTCTTACTTTCCTTTAATTTGTTTTACTATACACTCTACTTTTCGTAACTTTGTTTTGTTTTCTTTTTGTAAAGAGCATTAGATAACTTTTCACTGACAGTGGTGATGACAATGACGAAGACGATGGCGACGGTGACGGTGAGGGTGACGATGATGATGGTGATGATGAACACAGTTACAAGAGTTAAACTTACACATTTAACTACAAAAGTTGTGCCACACAGAAAAAACAATAGGGTTCTTCCTCTCACCATAACACATCTACATACTATTGTATGACATTAATCCAAGCTTCCTATCTCAAGATATCATGTTAACAAGGTTTTCAGGTGACCCCAAATGACCTTTGACCCACACCAAAACCTTCAGGGTACTTGTACTCAATATGGGCTACCAACATGGTAACAATGAAAAGTATGCAAGCTTCCTGTCTTAAGATACTGAGGTTAAATGGTTTTCAGAGTTTGACCCCTGGTGACCCCAAATGACCTTTGACCTTCACTACAATCAGTATGCATCTTCAATTAATATGGACTACAAACATGCTACCTATTAAAAGAGTGGAAGCTTCCTATCTTGAGATACTGTACTTACAAGTGTTTCAGACTTACACCTCCCTCAAAAAATATGACGATGTATTCCCTTTAAATGAAACCTACTGCCCACACCCTTTGGCACGCATTTGACATAGCCAGTGCCTTTTCTATATTTTCACAAGATTACACATAGCTCTGTTACAATAAATTCTTTACCATGTTTAGCATTTTCTCTGGCATCTTCCTCTGCCAAGGCCTTTTGTAAATCCTGAGTAGATGTTGCTGGGGTAGTGCTAGGTACCCGACAGCTTTCCTATAAACAAAATAAGAGGTCCTATTTAATCAACATCTTTGTGTTGGGAAGGGTCTGTCTTTAATCTTACTATTTATTTCATATCATACAGGAAGCAAAATTCTCCACCCATGGAACAAATCAATGCCATATATCAACACCTCTACAGAACAGGGGCGTAGCCAGGATTTTGTGCATGGGGGCCTGGTGGTTTACTATCTAAGTGGAGCGCCACCATCGGTTGGTGTGGAGCGTAGCAGAAAATTTTTGGCCCCAGAGGGCTCCTAGGTGGCAGGAGATAGCATCTCTGGGCCGTTTAATCTGTACTGAAACTATCCCTAAACTGACATTTCTTGTACCGTGGATGTGTAATGTGTTGTTTTATGATATATACCTTTCATATCCGATTTTGTCGGAAAATGTCATGGGGGGGCCTAGGCCCCCCAGGCCCCCCCCTCTGGCTACGCCACTGATCTAACAACTGGGCGCAGGTGGTTGCTGTTTACAAGCTCATGCTAGTACTACTTGTGATCATCCACCCTTCTACTGTGACTATAGCTTGTAAGCAGCAACCAGTTTCAGTTAGCTACAACCAGTTGGGAGCAAATCTCCTGCATATTGCTCATTTCATGAGGGCATTTGTAAAAACTGTAGGCAGCTGCAACTGTTGGTCACTTAGGAGTTCTTGTGACTTCAGCTATAATCTTAGACCAAACCTGTTGGAACTCACCTCACTTTGTTCAGTGTTGAAGATGTTTACTAGTCTCAATTCAGTGTCGCATCATTCGTTGGACAGAACGTTGTACCGAGGGTGGGGCAGTAGTGTTCATGATGCAGGAAAGAATTATCATACCCACCTCATCATTTGAAAATTGTCGTATGTACATTCATGTAGGAAGACAGCAGCAAAGTGTTCCAACAGGTTTGTCGGAGATTGTAGCTTTATTTAAGGTTGTATTTGATACATATGCAGCTACTTCAACTTGTGTGTACTCTTTGGGTCATTCTGTGTTTTAGGGGCAATCAAGTATGTTGCCTTGTTTCACAAATTTATTGACTAACAAGCCTCTTTGGATGAAGAGGAAACTCAAATTAGAACCTGTCTCATTCATTTAACTTGAGGTGACTGCAAGTGCCCTGTTATATTCAGGGCTCAAAACATCCTAAGGGCCAAGCATTAAGGGCCACCCTTTCCCAAAGTTTGTGCTTGCAAGATTTATGACCGAAAAGATTGTTGAGCCGCTCAGTATTTCAAGTGCATTTAGCCACAACCCAGAATCAAACATTGGTGTAAGTGTGGATGTCTAAACTAATAGGAAACAGGTGGTGTTTGTGTGAAGTGAAGCTTAACACACGCGAATGTCAAAAAACGTGAAATGCAAAACAGAATACATGAACCGCGAAACACAAAACAAGATGTTTGTGTGTGTTGGACAAAACAGGAAACGTTTCAAGCAAAATTACAGACTAAAACAGTTGTTTTTGGAAACATTATTTAGTGAAACAAACATATTTGTTTTGTGAAACAGTGTTTCCTGTTTTTGTCCAATGCACACTGGGGACGATTTTTGTGTTTATTTTAGCATTTTTTGACATCCATGTGCGTTAAGCTTAACCTTCTTGGGTTACTGTAGTCTGTTACCCAAAGCCTCTTGGACTACTTTTTTATTAATAATTTGTGGAGCCCTGACTATGGTCCATTATATTTTAACATATACATCACCTACTTGCAAACAATTGGAACTAGTTCTCTCCACTTAAGAATAATTTCCTTATCCTATAGTTATAGTGAAAAACATATTTAGGCTAGGTGTAAACAAAATGTTATTTTAAAAGAAGAACTATCAAAATAGGTTGTCCAAAGGGGTACTACAATTTGTAACTGAAAAAAATTAGGTTTAGTAACTTACACTGCTTACAGTAACTTAAGTTTAGCTTTTGATAGTGGTGGCTAAGTATTCTGTGCTTCACATTATTTGACACTCATTCGGTCTGTAATTGTATTCCAAAACATGTTCATAAGGTACACCTGTAATTGAAAAGCAGCTTAGATATTCTATAAATAGGATCAGAATTCTTGCAGTAATGTTACTTAATATGAAGAGTTAATTTGCTATCTTACTAGTGAAATTGACTGAATTGAAGAAATTTTCCATTAACAGTCAGTAAGGCTTTTAAAGGGCAATATTGCATTTGCGGAAGACAAATTTTTCATATTTTCAAAAACGTGTCTTATAAGTACAGAATTATGGATTATTCAAACGAAAGTAGCCAGGTGACTTTATTTTCGAGAAGGGAGGTTCCGACAGAAAGAAATTCATTGTTTTGTAGCCTGTGAGTAATTTGTTCACCCATACTTTTGAATTTTTGAATGATGCAGCATTTATAACTCTTGTAATATATACTATTTGGGGGAAGTAAAGCTATTGACAGAGTTTGTTGGTTACATTGAATGATTTAATAATCAAAGAGGGTAATTTCTGACTCCATCATGTTGATGTAGTATAAATGCAATATTGCCCTTTTAATTTGTAATTGACATACATAACCTGTTCTTTTCAGTAATATCAATTTACAACTTGAATCACACAAGAGATAATACCTTTGTGATAAAAACCCATCAAAGGTAATAAGAGGGTGATTGTCAAAATCAGAAAAAAGTATAGATTAAACTTTGTTTCAGATTTGATTTTAATATCTCACCATTAAATGAACACTGTGTGTTAAATTTAGGATAGATAGAGTTCTTAAAATTCCACACTTTTCATGACACTTTCCTGATAAAAAAGGTGGTAAATTTTGGTTTAGCTTTCTGGTGGAGGTGGAACAGTAACATAGCTAGTGGTAATTCAAACAAAATCTTTCAGACATGCATGTTCTGTTCAATTTGGAATGAGCTTGTAACTTTTGATACATTAATTGATCATTCGTTTGGACCTCTCATTAACATATCATTGAAAGATAGTGCATGTATATTCATTTCTCTTAGGTAAAATGTCATAGAAAATACTGCTAAGGTTTGAAAAGAAGCATAAATTTAAGGTAATTGTAGAACTACTACTTCTCATGTCGTGGAGTTTCTGATTGCATCATTCTGCCATATAGCCTGTGAAGCATTCACTGATCTGGGATCTCCCTGTGTGACACTATGTATATATATATTGCACATACCAAGGCCCGGCAATTTCACACTAATGGTTGTATACACAGTTTAAGCCAGTCGAGACCAAACTATTGTCCTAAATGGTGTATTACATTCCAACCTTTCTACGATCACTACGAAGTTGTTTGAATGTTTTTACATTTAAAGGGTTAAAAATAATTTTAATCTATTGTTTAATTAATTTAAACCTTCTTACTTCCATCAATTGACGAAGAGAACATTTTCATGTAAACCCTGAAGCCGTTGGAAATTTCGTAGCCTAACATTTAGGCTACAATATGCACAACGCGTACGTAGAATAGTGTGGGGGAATTGACATCAATTCTATGAGTACCATTGCCCCTCCAGTATAATAGCTTCATGACACATACATACAGCAAGACCCTGGATCAGTGAATGATGACAGTCATTGTGCAGCACACAAAGAGATGGTCATGTGACACATTGACATCATTGAAGAGCTCTTTAGAATAATATCAGGTGTTTGTGTTACAAGAAAGGAAATTATGATTAGTTTGGGGGCTTTTGAAGAAAAAGAGAAATGTATCACGGTCGAACTTAAGCCGTGGTCAAATTATGCAACTGGAGGCAAAGAAACTCATTGTGTTGTGATTATTGCTTTGCACTTTTAAGTTTGAACACTGTTGGAACTAGTTGTAGGCATTTGCAAATGGATGCTTAGCAGAGTTCCCTTGAGTTGGATAACATTAAGTGACCCAGGCTAAAACATTAAACATGACTTCAGTTGGTTTTGCTGTAGTTATTGCATGTACAATGGGTAACAGCTAGGACCTGGGTTTGTACTGGGAAAAATGAACACAACCTTTGGTATATTCTTGAGAATGTTTACACCAACGTAAGTAATGGGAAAAATGGAGCCATCACTTACATCTATTTGACATCTCCTTAAGAGTAAAAATGTAATTATTGGATATGAATCAAAAAATGAGTCAAAATATGAAAATTGTGTAGGTTTATAAGTAAAATCGATAGGTATTAAATTGAGTATACCCAGTACTGTGCATTCTTTTGTGGGCCTTATACAGGGGTTGATGTTTTACTTTAGGTAGAATACATGCCCAGTGAACACTTGAATCCTTATCTAGATGATTTCAAGTAAAGTAATAAAATAAGAAATCTTTTTTATCAATAAGAAACACTAACAAAGACCCTGGAAAGATGTTTTCTTTTAAAAAGGGAAAAAGCATATGTTTTTGAGGTGTTATATACAAAAGCATTCATATTGGGCAGATGTCAGTCTAAGAGAATATTGGGTGAGGTGGAAATGGTGTTGCCACATGTTTTGGTGAAAATTATTGCAGGAAGATTTCCGTACTTTTTGGTGGAAGATTCTTCTGGTAACTAAATGATCAGCTGTCTACTGGCAGTCTGGCAATAATTCTGGTTATACTACTAGTAGTTCCAAGATGTTCAGTCATCTGCAGAGAAACCTTTGATGGGTCTGTGTATTAAATTAATTGGTCGTATGAACCTCATTGGTGTGGTCACGTTCTGTAAAGTTGACCGTGGTTTTGGAGGTCCATTGGCAGTCATTTCTCAAGGACGTATTGTATTAGTTTATGTCCTGGAATTTTGTATTATTTAGTCTGGAAAAGGTCACACAAAACCATAAACGTTTATTTTTGGGTGGTTGTGAACTCAGCATGAATAATATGATTGACGTAAAGTGATTTTAGGGACAAAAACTTTTTTCCTTGGGTCAAGATATTTTTGCTCAAGAGTTGGTTCATTCTCATACAGTGTTGTATAAAAATTACTGGCATCAGGGGTGGCCTGGCCATTGTGGTAGTTAAGTGATTGCTGCCAGGACCACTTTATTCAATGCAGCTTTGGGCTGGTTGCTGAAAAATCTGAAAAAAAAAATAAATAAAAAAGAAACAAGGTTATGATGCAGCATGAGATTGTTGGTGTTAATGTTAAGACCTGGGAATTGTAAACTGTGGCAATCAAGGTGGTACTTGAAGCCAAAAAGTTATTCGTATGATGTGAGCCCACTCTGAGGGATGGTCCGCTTGACAGACATTGTCATAGATCTGTGACCCCTCCTAGGTGCAGGCACCTGGCTTTTATGACAGCTGCCTCTAGCAACCATTCTGATCACTGATGTGTATGATTCTATGACAGTAATGTTAGTTCAGTGCCCTGGAGTTCAAATTATGAAAAGTAAGGGTGTAAGCAGCATACCATGTTTTGAAGGGGCTTTTTCTCCCCTTAGTACAAGAAGTGTAAGTTTCAGAGTAAACTTAGCAATACATTGAATATTTTTCTCTTTGTTTATCTATTAAGTTTTTCTTTTATTTTTATGTTCCAGTTTGTAAAATGTATTCTTTCAACTTAAAGCATAAAAGAAACAATTCAACTACCCTTCTCTTCTTTTGTTTCTAGAGAACGTGGAGAGGTTCCAACATGGTGATATGAGCATCATCCACTGCAGTCATCTTGCAGCCTGGAAAATTTAGTACCAAAACAGACGGGGTTGGATCGTATGGAATGAAATACCCTCTGCAGTAAACGTCTTTCTCATTGCCTTAGTTCAAGGTTATTCTCTGGATTACAACCAATGTTAGCATTTCCTTTGTATAAACCAGTAATTGCAGGGTATGGATTTTTTTTTAAAGTCTAAGGAGGCAGGAGTGCATTGGAAGGAATTCTGGGGGATTTATCCCCCCTGCCGACCCCCTTCCAACTTTTTATTTTTTGTTATTGTGCCCTAGCCTATTTAAATTTAACACATCAATTTTTAAGGGTCACAAAGTTGGGAGGATTCAGCCAATTTTTAAAAAATACAGATTTCCATATTAATATGGAAAACTAACATCCCTGCAGAGAAAACCCCAAAGCACCACTTCCATAGTCTAGTGTGACAAATGGCGCATTTGGACCCTTGGAGCACTACCATAGAAATAATGTGACAAACCCTCAGTGTTGTAACACTAAATATACAGGAGAAGACTGACTTTGCATGATTTCATAAAAAAAACCCATACGGCCCATTTCGGACCTAATTGGACCCAAAATTCATATACACCCCAAAGGTACCACTACCATAGTACTAGTGTGACATACTCTAAACATTGAACCATACAACCTGAAGGAGAAGCATTTAAAGGGCAAATGCAGTCACCCCAATTTGAGCAAGGGTAGTAGTCTATACTAGTTTGTGAATGGCTCTCGACAATCATGTGACAATATGTTTTTCACTGAATTGTGAA
>JAAAJZ020000025.1:143465-155097 GCA_010015985.2 Actinopyga echinites
ACAACGAAGTTGAAAGGCGGGTTTTTTTTAGGGGGGGGAGGGAGGTCAAGCTATTGACAGAGTTTGTCGGTATAACTGAATAATTTGATAATGATAAACAATGATAACTGAATGTTCCATGTTGAAGCAATCTAAACGCAATATTGCCCTTTAAGTCATCGATGTACAAACAAATGGTATTTAAAGGAAAAAGCAGTCATCCCCAAGCGTTTTTCTTTTTTTTTTTGCTACGTCACCAAAATCTTGCAAATGTCCTATTTCCATTACAACTATCTTTACGATATTTTTAAACATAAATATGTGCATGTGAGGGATTAAGCCAAGAATTATTCTGCATGAATTTCACCACTCAAGCGCATAAAATGTTGTCACATGATTGAAATAGCCACTCATGAATCAGTGTACCCAGGTACACAAATTCAACTTGGGGTGACTGCCTTTGACTGAACAACAACCGGAACTACTTTTCTCTTTCGTCCAATGCCAGCTCACACCGACCAGTATAATGCTCTGGAGCAAGCATCTTGAGCCAATATTAATGAGCCAGACTAAACCACATGGAATTAAAACAATCTCTAAATATTGCATTTATCATCTTTTTCTTCCTTAAAGATAACATCTAACAGAATTGTACCAGCTTTTCAAATACCACAGGCGGTTTTTCACACTTCCATGTTTAGATACTTCATTCCATCGACCATAAATGGTTAATTTGATTTTCAAAATTATCACGTAGATCTACAAGTTTGAATACATTCAGTGATTTATTTAGTTATATTTGAAATACTCTATTAGATGCTTTTTAAGACCAACATTTTATTTTTCTGATTTTTGCATATAATGTTGGAATTCAACAGCTAACTATAAGAACAAGCCACTGAAAAGCTTTAAATTTAATACATAGCCATGTAGACAACACCTGCTTATTAACCATGTAAAAACTTTAATTACTGAACGGAAACTACGTGTAATATATACTAAATATATGAATTGAAATTAAAACTGGCTCATCAAAGAGTATTAAACAAAATTTTTTTCTTAAATAAAAAAACTCATGGCATGTTTTAAATAACCAGCTTAGTTCCCACAGAATCAAATGCATGCACACCCATGTATAATTATTGCAGGAATCTACTCTGTTACTAACAGTAGAGTGGTATTATCACAATAAAATACTATCCTATCCAAACATTCCATACATTACCACAGTATCAAACCTATAGGTCAGACAGACCGATGTACAAGTCACTGTTATTGAGACATAGTTCTCTTACTGCTGAAATAACAGTACTGTACCATCAAACAAAACTTGACACACAGCATTGCACCTGAACTTCTGTGCAGAGACGTCTAAACTAATGCATCATGTAATTGTAACTGATATAATGTCACAGATTCTTCAGAGAGGAGCTTTTCTCCTGGCCTACCTATGATTTTGAAGAAAACTTTAGCGCATCCCTTCAAATTAATGTACTGCACACTTTCAAAAGGAACGTACACACAGTTGGAAAACCGTGACTTGTTTGATTCATGAAAGGGGAAAAAACATATCATGGTAAATTCTCTGGAAAAAAAAAATGCGGGAATCATTCAAAATAGGCCGGTCTGCCCACAGTGGCAAGTGCAGGATTTCAGATATTTTCTGGTGCGGGGGTCTGGGGGGTTCTCGAAACTGTCCCCCTTTTTTCCAACACATCCCCATTTGTAACACCGGGAGGAGGGGAGTCCATGCCTCCCACTTTATGTGTCGTCCTTTTGAACGCACCACTGACTCACATTAAAGGGTGTCAGTTTCTCATGGATTTCTCACAATTTTTCTCTCCCAGCGCTAGGAAATGGTTTCCAAATCTTTTTCAACTTTGTCCCTCCTACCTTTGACTGCTGTTTATAATCAACAATGACCCAAGATTAACTGCCAAGGAAGGGAATTTCTGTTAGCTTGAAAGTATTAGAGCATATACATTAGAGTCAGGTAATGGGCGATGACTCCTATGCAAGGTTAAAAGAGACTTGTGTTTTAGCCCTAAGAAAATGAAATATGTGTGGTTACACCACTTTTATGCTCTTGAAAAAAAAAAAAAATACCAGGTGTTATCTGAATTTGGTGGAACAGGAAACAAAACTTTGATGAGGGAGTGAGAGAGAGAGAGGGGGAGGGGGAAAAGAGCTGGTGTGTTTATTAATGCTTTCATGCAAATGCCGCCAAAAGCAAAAAGCAAAAGCTGGACAACGATCATGTCTGATACACCACATACAAACTTGTTGGTGCTTGGTGAGCGTTTCTACAGAGATATTCATGATGCTTTGCACATAAAGATATAATTGCAAGACAATAATTTCATCTGAGCATCTTGTCTCCACTTAGTGGGTGGTGAGTGGTAATCTTTAGTTCATAAAGAATCACTACACGAATTACTACTCCCCTTCCCTACCCTCCCCTATTCCCCAACCCATGCCTTCAGCCTCTCCTGCCTTCCCCCCCCCCACCCACAAAATTCTGTATGACCATGAGATAAGTCCCTCAAAGTGTAGTAAGAGAATGTAGATCTATCCTGTTTCAATGATCTATGGAGTGAAGTTCTTTGCATTGCTATAATTCCGTGTGAATCCCTTTTTTATTTTTTTCACATGCATATTTATAGTACTACACACGTTAGCTATTACTAATATGACTTCCTACTTGGAGAATCATAGAGCTGTAAGAGCATATCTTAATCCTGAGCAACCCTAACCTAGTAATGTCTCCCTGGGTGGGAAAACCCATCAGAGAGAAAAGTTAGGAAATATCGTATTCATATAAAAGCAAAGTATGGAGTATTCCTTCCTTTTTGGCACCTATTTGACATCCTAATTTTATAGTATGCCTAACTTTTTCTTTACTGTCTCACCAGCAACTGGGTCTCTATGTGACAACTACCTACATAATTAGTAGCGCATCTCTGGAACAGCCGAGATATAAAAAAAAAACATCTGTCCAAGTATAAACTCATTCATCCAGAACTTATTCATCTTTTTAATTTTTGCTCAATGATATACTTTCTGAAGAGTATGTAAATTATTCCATCCCATCACTATCTGCATGCCTGTATAATCTACCTTTTTACTGACAACTGTCATAATACTTCTTTGTTCTCCTCATAGAACCCTACAGAAGGACAACTGGACACAGGCATTTAAGCTAGGAAGTTGTACAAGACAAACAGTGCATAAGCTGAGCCCTTTGCCTTTTTTTTTAATACAACATGCATCTCGAAGAAAATAACTCTAACAGCAAATACAAACCATTCCATTTTTTTTTTGTCACTGGACAAAACAGTCGAGAATTCAGTGGAGGACTGTACACTCTGGAGGACAACTCGGTGCAATAGCTCGACAGGTTCCCGTCGGTGTCTTTTGGTAAAAACGAGAGGAACCGCGAGCCTTTGCATCGTTACAAAATGGAGAAAAAGTAAGCATGAAAACTACAAGCACACAGACAAAATGACAAAAAATTTAGTAACCAGGCAGGATAAATCACAACAAATGATGATACGTACCACGGCAGCTATATTGGGCGGTGAGGGCTGCTGCTGCTGCTGTTGCGCCGTTTTGATTTTCGCCTGAAGGTGGGCCGGAGGATGGAAATACTTGCATTTCTCGCGCGTGCATCTTCCCTTTACATAATCCATACAGACAGTCACAGTGTTATCAGTACTATCAACTGATAAGTGTTCATCAGGATGGGCGAATTTACACTCGATTTCCCCACGGGAACAGTTTCCCCTTTGGAATTCCCTACAAACCTGTTTCAGGGAAATAAATGTAAGAATGGGCACATCAGGGCAGTGAAGTCAACCAAACACTTCACAGGACTTCTCTTTCGTTAATAGTTTTATTTTCCTCATTCATTTTTTTGTTCACCTTTACAAATTTTTTTGGGGGGAAATGGGTACAATGTCAACAAATTCAAGAAAACCGGATTCAAAACTAATGAACAGCATTCAGCGAAAAGTAATTCTTCAAGCCAAACAGGGGAACATTTATCACAAAGTAACAATTTAAAACATAAGTCGTTTGGAGCAACAAAATTTGGAGAATGCACATATTTGATAATGCTTTTTCTTTTAAAGACCCACAACCACCTTCAACGATAAGTATGACTAATCAATTTGTGGGCCGACAGCAAATTTGGAGTAATTTTGGAATTTGACATACTTTTTTTCTTCTCTTTTAGCAGGGACCTCCCACCATTCACTGTGACTGTAGCTTGCTGTATGGAAATCAATGCATTCACCTTCCTGACCACACCCACTGTGTTTTGTTTCTTTACTTCAATTTCACAAAAATTTGGTCAAATTTGAAACAGTGCCATCCTCCAGTTAGTCTGGAGACCGATGCCATTTTCCGTTTCCAGTCTCTCATCCTTGGTTCTTTTTCCGAAACATCTTGATGATTTGAAAATTTTTGTAGCAGTGTTGGTTTTCTGTTTATGCAGAGCAGATACCCACATATCTCTGAACAGCTTGTCAGTTTCCCGTTTCAAAATTTTAGTAGCATAGTACAGAGAGCCATTGTCATTAGCAAGCTAGGCGGGGAAAGCATAAAAAAGATCTATTTGGTTCTGAAGCAAAAGCCATCCCTAAACAAGGAAAAAATATCGCCTAAAATACAAGTATTCACTTTTTAGTTCTACTGCGGCAGGTTCAAGAACCACATTTGAAATTCTCTTCATGTTAGAACAGATCTATTTTGGAGCAAACTTTCTACTTCCAGAATGCATAAACTAAATTAAAAAATCATATTTCTTGCTTTCCTTTCAAAAGAACTGAAAAAAACTCTTTTGACCATTCTCTGGCTTTCTTGATAACAAATGAGGATTTCCTTTACAAAAATATCCCAAAATTTAATGACATGTTAATACTCAAGTTTCAAATTGTATGTCAATTAGGACTCTGTGATACTTCCAGATATATTCATATATTTTTTCGTTTATAGAGGGAGTTTTTTGAAAGAGGTTGCAGGGTACGATCTTGCAGAAAAGGTAGAAATTTGTGCCTATTCATAAAATTTCAGAAGTAGCTTTCTGGCAAATTCTGTCGTGAGTTAACCAGTTTAAATCTAGATTTAAATTATCTGCAGGAACTCCAAAAAAATTCTGGAAACAACTGGAAGGATGAACAATTTGTCTTTGCCAAAAATTTTACAAATTTGATTTCTGTCAAGTTTTAATTGGATTGGCTTTTGCTTCAGATCCTTGAAATTTTGGGTATTTTCATCCCTTTCAAGTTCTTCTTTTGAAAATCAACCAAGAATACTGCTGTGAGAGCTTTAGCATCTCAAAACAATTGAAATGATGACTTTTTTTTTTGTCAAAACATAAATTGGAAAGGGCAGCAATAATCTACAGCGTATAAAGCACACAATGCAAGCGAAGGGTATCTTCTGAAGAAGCTCTGGGTTGAATGATTTGTGTGTACTGCCCTCATAAAAACTGTCAAGCTAAAAAAAAAGCAAAAAATGCCAGAAGCCGGCAAAACTAGGATAAAGTGAAGCGTGAGGAATTAGCTTGGATGAAGAAACAGATCTGTTTTGTTGCGTATAGTGGGAATGCATGCATTTTCCACACAGCCAGCCTGTATAATCATGAGTGGGGCTACAGTGAATGGATAAATGCGTGAATGATCTATAAACCAACGACAGGAACCACAGGGTCAAACAAATGATAGATAATTAAATTCATCGAAAGTTGCCTCTTTTGACAGACGTGAAGTAGCAAGTCGGGGCCAGCCTCTGAAACTGATTAGGCGGTAGGTAGATTCCTGATTGGCTGGAATGAAGACTGTGATTCGCTTGCTATTTCAAGTCTCTCTAAAAAGGCAGAGAGTAAAAAAAGAAAAAAAAAAGAGAAACCACCTTCAATGATGACAGGAAAGTAAACAAACTGCTTAGAATGTTCCACCAAATTGAGATGTTCCCCCTACACCTCTAAGATTGCCCATACACTAAGAAGCAAGCATTTCATCATGTGCTCCCACATTCCTTCATCCCTACAATTTACCCTTGGTAACAAACTAAAGCAAAAGGCAGGGGGGGGGGTGAAAAAACATAAATATAGTTTCATTGTTCTCTGAATGAAAAATAATAATAAAAAAAATGAAATATTGCAGCTTGTCTACTGTAGAGCTTTAAGTGGCGATACATTACAGGAAACCCACCCAGCACATGATAAGGCATACATCTTGGATAAAATGACTTGGGACATTTCTTCTCTCCATACACATACAATTTTTGGTCTTTTTTTCTTGTTTTTTTTCTTTTTTGGCAATACTAGCCCTAAACATCATGACCTGTTGCAGTCCCCCTCCTCATAAAGATGCTGACAATATGTCAAAGGAGTGTGATTGGTGATTCAGGGTGCAAGAAACCATTCGAATGCTTCATGGAGTTCACACAATGAGTGTAAAAAAAGACGGCGTTGGGGTAAGAAGATCACTAAAGCTAAACACACACGGACATCAAAAAACACCAAACACGAAACAAAAAAAAAAAACACGAAACACGGAAACAAGACATCCGTGTGCGTTGGACGAAAACATACAACATTGTTTCGTGAAACAATGTTTTCTGTTTCGTATTTTGCATTTTCTGACATCTGTGTGTGGCTTTACCAAACACTGCTAGTGAATGGGACCCTTAGACACATCTACTTTTAAATGCTGCCACCCAGCTGTAAGGGGTAAAGGAGTTTCTTTTTCTTTGCAACTCTCTGGCAGGGTAAAATGTGGGATGCATAAGGAACAGGAAGCCCCTCATTACAAGCATGAAGCTACCAGTCCCCAATGACCATCATAGAAAGTCCCTGAGCAGACCCTGGAAGCTTTGGGGTTTTCTATACTCTATGGTCCCCTATGAACCTTATTGTAAAGTATTTTGCTTGAAAATGTCTTCCCAACCCCCACCTCCTCCCCCCCTTTTCCACTTTTACACTAATCCTCACTATTTTTAGCTACAAGAGCAATTTTCAGGGGGAAGCATCCCTGGGTTCAGAAGCCAGTTTTTCAGTCAACATCTCAAGGCGGGAGCAACAGGTCATGTCATGTATTGCTTCATCGGAGCAGCAAGTTAAAACAATCTAAGAGAGCAGGTGAAATGTCCCAATTCCTTCTTCCAAGTTTGTAAGACTATAAACTGAGGGCAAGCAAGCTCTTTCTTTGAATTTACCTTCTTCGGGGAGACAGGATCGACTCCATAAGATGACATACCAGCCAAAGTATTAGTTTGGGCTGATTTTACATACTGGATAAAGACAATTTATCTTGTGTAAGCTGCAGTAATATTACTTCAAAACTGATAATAATCTTAACTGCAGTGTCACCTATAGTATGCACTATGCACATCAGGTATCAGCTACCCTTCAACTTTACCATTAAGTACATAACTTTACTTGAACTTTACTTCAAACTTGAACTTTACTTCTAACTTTACTTCTTTCTTTATGGTGATTTTTTTTTTTACTCTCAGCAAACACTGCACTATGTTTTCAAAACAGTTGCAATGTTCTTAAAGTAATTTATTCGAGTATAGTAATTGGTTTATACAATAAACCAAGTTTGCTATGAGTTTATCATCCTATAACATCTGACAGTTTTAACAGTATTGACTGTGCTTGGTACTTTTTGCTCCTGTCCCACAGCTTTAGTAAACTTGAAATATAAAAGGGTCTTCTTGTTCAAAGACATGTCATCTCTGCAAGTTTCTTTCAAAAAATTGAGAACTTTACAATTTTTCTTGTGAATCTTTTAAGATAGCTCTCTAATTCTTGTAGTTCTCTTTATACTGCAATAGAAGTCTCCAAAACTCTACTTTAGGGTACATTCTCCTTTCATAACTAATGTGTTTCTTGTTTCGTAAAACTTCAAAATGAAACTGATAGGCCTATTACTTTTGTCATGTGACTTAATTAACACGTCACTGGCTTCAAAATGTGATATCAACCTCTCATGTTTCTAGTGCCAGTTACGAACAAAACATTCAGCGTCTTGAGATTCATCAGTTTAGGTGAAAAGAAAGAGAGATTTGACTAGAAATAATGGTAATTTATTACGTTAAAATGTCAAAATTACTTTATTTGCGGCAAGTCTATGATATTTGCCAGATTCTGTGGCTTGCTTTTTACCTCCCTGTTTTAATTTGCTTACAAGTGCTCATGTGTATATGTTTTTAGGCCCACTGCTATCCCTCATTTTTTTTCTGTAGGTCAAAGATCACAAAATGCTGCAGCCATCAGGTCTGATAAATATACCTTCCTATAATCCCATTCTACTTCATAAATTCTGAATTTTACGACCTCGAATTCCATGTCATACAACCTGGGCTATAAACAAATACATCATAGATAAGGAATTTTCAGAACCCCATCACTTCACATGAGCGTGCATGTGTTGTCAGCAGTCTTGGGTTTTGAGCAGATGTTCACCGCCCCGTCATTAGCCGTCTTGATGAATGACTCGTAGTCTGCAGTCAAGATGACTTTTTTCTGGGAACTTGTTCTCAAGCTTATCAGCATTTAATGTATTTAATTTGAGACAACATTAGTAAGGCCTTTCAAGGATACTGGTTAACATGTCAATTCAATATTTAGTTAGAGTTGTAGTACTTCCGGGTATGGTGGTAGCATACCAAACATGGATTGTGAAATGTTGGTGGTTATTTCACGTATTTCGATAGAAGAAAAAGATGTTTAGATGCCAAATTGTAAGCAACTTTTACCCTTATCATGTGTAAGAATACTTGTAATGCAATATTTTGGCATTGTGAATTTCTATCAGTAGTCCATGTTATCCTGTCACATGATCACAATGACAGCGCTTAGTGCATATGGCATAATACTATCTGCAAAGCCAAATGAGAATGCAAATGGCCATTTCTACATGTTTCATAATAAGCGACTATCCTATCATGTATCTACATGTTATCATTGTAGCCTATACTATGAATGTCATGTGATCATGTAAGTGTGTCGTGAGGAAGACCACATCTCGCTTGATTCTTTCTTAACATCATGTACATCTAACACGATCACATCTGCAATTGTTTGATCACATCTGCGATTGTTTGATTCTTTCTTAACATCATGTACATCTAACGCGATCACATCTGCAATTGTTTGATCACATCGCGTGAGTTTACCCCTTAAACCTATCTCCCCGCATATTTTTAATACCCCATTCGATGCCTCTCTACTCTTAAAGTGCTTCCTGCTTCCTGTTTCTGAGTGACAATTCTTCTTTCTCTTTATAAAGCGCCCACGCGCAGTTAATTCTCTACTTTTTTTCGCCATTGCGGTTCTTCATGTCTCTTTCAAATATTAACATATTCTGAGCTACTCGGAGACAACTTTCTTTTTTTTCCGTGATGTTCTCATTCTGACGTTATGCATTAATTTGTAATGACACGTGCATTTTCATTTAAAAGTAAAGCACCCGTTCTTGGCTTTCCCCGCCACATCTGGCGGTAAATTCAACATAGTGAAATGTTCCAGACATCATTAAAAAGAAAGAATTTGAGAATTTGAGTGGCATTACTGTGACATGGACAAGACTGTTAGCGAGATTCATGAGAGTAAGTCTGACTTTGACTGCAAACTGTCGTATCTTTTGTCGTGGAAGACTCCTCAGTTCCAGCGACTAATTCGCAGACAATTTGTCAGGAGGCAACAGCAGACAGTCATTATCATATTGCCGAGACACCTGCAGATGTGATGGCATGAAGGAAAGCTCTACAATTTATCAGAGATAAGAAGACACAACACTCTTTTTTTTTTTAAACACCAAACGTGAGATTTAGAGCAAAACATCTAACAATGCCATGTATTTTGGTTGTAAAACAAAAACAGGCATATTAAATTGGATGTAAAAATTCCAAATAAGATGGTTTAAGACATTTTAAAACATGAAAAAGAGCTCTGTTTACAAAAAAAATATGTGGACTATATCACACAGATTCATAAGAGGGGAGTGCAAGAGATATTTCAGCACCATCTCAATCTTTAAAGTGAGTGCAATATTAATTCATAATGGAGCTTCACAATATTATTAAGTCAAATCAAACTGAAAATCATTTTACACATAAGATTTTTTGCAGAAAAATTGGAACGAGTTGGAAAGAAATGTATGAAGTAATAATGAGTGACTAAGAAAGTGAATTAATATGAGGGGGTATACATACCTCTAACCGATCATTCTTTGTCGTCTTTAAAGGTACAAACTGAAGGGAAGGGCCACCTGCTGGGCCAGGTATGATAGATGTCTGCAGAGGGATCTCTGAAAAACCAGGGTGAGCGGTAGAGTTTGCCGTGCCGGGTACTGCCGTGGAGGTGGCTACCGTGGGCAAGGCAGTTTGCATGGCTTGTGAAAGGTATGAACCAGGGTACATATGTTGGCTGAGAGTACTGTGTGTAACAGTAGGTGCCTGCAATTAGAGACAAGGGATGAATTTAATGTCACATCAAATGAAAATCAAGTTTCCTTTTTTGATTTATTGTCTATACAGGAAATGTCACCATGGCAACATGGCACACAAAACATGGTTAAATTTTGTGTTTGAGACGAGTGGGTGTTCCTTGCTATGTGTATGTAAGATCACATTCTAAAGGTGGGGTGTCATTCTACCTTGATTACACATTTCATGGCACACAATGGCTGGCTGTCAAAATTTACAAACAGTTCGAACCCCTGCCCCCACAAAGAGAAAATCGTGACTAAAAAAGACTGAAAAAAAAAAAAGAAGTTGATATATAGGTGTGCCCTTCAAAGGTATCACCAATGAAAATTTACCTGGATAGTTAAAAAGACATTTTAAAAAAGGAATTAAAATGATTAAACACGGCTCTCCAAGACTCTTGACACATCTCAGCATCCCACCTTATTTAATCTTGGCACCTCACCAAGTCTGTACTCAAACTGGTTCTTACTGGCTAGAGGATCATAGGCACAACTTATCATCAGCTCCCAAGATGCAGCATCGAAGTTGAGGTTTTAACAGGTATTAAATTGTATTGAACAATTCTGCAGGGCAGTTTTATTTTGTTGTGAATGACTTGTGCAGCAAACTGTCCACTGCGCTTTTAATAACTGTCTCTACTGGGAGTAAGATCTGTATGGCACCTGGATGGCTAGAAGCATGTAGCCTTCTATCATGCCCCACCCCTTATACCTCGCAGAGGACCACATAAAATCCTCCAGCTCATCATGACCCCACCAAACAATAAGGCTGGGGATTGTCTGTGTCACCACCAAACAATAAGGGATGGGGGATCACAAGAAGTCCTTCATAGCATGCCATGACAGCCACCCTAAAAAGTTACAATATTCACTGCTACACTTCAAAGTCATCATGAGGTGAGACATTGTAATGCCCCACCACACATATATCATGCCCCATCACCCTAAGGCTACTTTAATTAGATGAACATAGTTCCCATGGATTTCTGGTTTCTACTCTAAAATAACATTGGTCTGTGCTGAACAAAAGGCACTTCTATGATTTCCTGCTCTGTCCAGAGCTGCCCACCCGGTGGACGTGTATTACTCCTGCACCTACTTGGATGCACTCCTAATACCAACATCTGCGAACTTCCGCAAGGATTCTCTGT
>JAAAJZ020000025.1:307971-321499 GCA_010015985.2 Actinopyga echinites
ATACACACCTGCCATACAAAAAACACATGGAAAATTGTCGTCATTCTAATAGCCAGGGTATGTACAAAACCCAGATCAGACAGGCATTCAAGTAAACTATTGAAATGTGCGAAAAGAATTGTTTACAAACTAACCAATACTGCAGCACCTGAAACATTTCATTTCCATTCAACTACAAAAGAAGTTTAAAAAATAAAGGTCTAAACAGATACATCATACTGTCATGCTTACATAATAGAGCAATATAATGACAGATGACATTTATATCAAACCATACCTTTAGTTCTCTTCTCTACCCGACTTTCAATGATGTCCTGGACGTTGTTAGAGGAGGTTTGAGCAGACATGTTGATGGTCAACACACTAAATTGTTGAGGGTCCAGGGACCCACAGACAGTTTGAGCCACAGATGTTTTACCAGTGCCAACTGGACCCACCAACATGACGGGCTGTACCTGTTTAATGAGTGCTCCAACCAGGAAATTATAACGGACTGTGTCAACAGTGGGTACCATGATCTTGTAAAATGGAGCACTAAAAGAAAAAAAATATCATAATTTAAAATTTAGATTAAAATAATAATAATCACATGATGTCATCCTTGTACATAAAGTCAAATATTTATGACAGATCACACTGCCTCAAGACAAACAAACACAAAAATGAAAAGGCCAAGAGCAATGTATCGACTTATGAATTATGGAGTTTAAAATGAGATTTCAACAATGCAGTACTGTAACAAAGACAAGAAGGTAACATTTCCTTCTTACGATTAATCTAAGTGATATATACAGATTGATCATACATGAGATACTCACTTATTTGGGTATCTCCATCCACTTCTCAGTTTATCTTCCCAGTGAGACCAGCTCTTATTCTTTGAGTCCACATAATACTCATAGACAGTGTCTTTGTTTGGGAAGGTTCCTTCAATCTCTCGGATGTAGTTGTCAAGCTTTTTCCTTCCATCTTCATCAACAGAGCAACAAACGGACCAGATGAGGCAGAAGAGAAACCAGAGTTCTATCATCCTCTCATAGTTATCCCTGTCTGCTGGGTCAACCTATGGTGAAAGATAATTGAACTCACACTTAGAACATTCATGTTCGAAATGATACTATCATAACATATTACCAAAAATCTCTTAAACATTAATTTTTCATTCTGATTTGGTTTCAGATTTAGTATTTGCACTGGTAACATTCAACTATGTTGATCTTAATACTTACACTATCTGTTTACTTGATACTGCCAGACCATCATGGTACCTAACCACCAAAGCCACACTTCCTTTTAAGAGTAAGGGTACAACAGTCGTACTAGCTAATGCCTTTCTCACATCATTTAACCAAAAATTTAACCTTCTCTGCATTAAGTGCATTGCTGGATGTTAATAACACAGTACCTTAAGGTGATAAATGTTGATTGTACAACAATAAAATACCGTACTATCAGTAATATCATGCTACATATCAAATAAAAGATGCTAAATGACTTGTGTCACTTAATCTAGTTAATACTTACTCCATTTTCAGAGGTACCCAGAGCACTGAAGAGTTTGCACAATGATACTACTCCATTGAGTTCTGATATTGGTACCAGCTCATTACAATTGTGTCTCTTGAAGTCCTGAATCTTTGTCAGATATTTATCAAACAAACGCTGCAAAATCTCACGTCCTTCCTGAAAATTTCAAAGAGAGTTTTAATTATGTAATTTCTCTTCACTATTTGTGACAAATTTAATTATATGAAAATGTTTTTATACAGAATATGTCACAAGGTGAATACTAGCACTGGACATTTATACATTTATAGTAAAAATACCTTTTCATTACAACAAAAATTTTATATCATCCATCATCCAAAAAAGAGCAGTAGCTTATTGAGGTCATATTACTGTATGCAATGAATTGCTGTACCTTGTCCTTGATAGTCTCCAGCCAAGAATGGACATAAGGCTGCCATCCCATATCAGCATAGTCTGTGTACACCATACCACACCGACTGACAGTTGCTGGGGAAGCCACCGCTAGATCTTCTACTTCAAACAATAGAGTCACCTGGTAATGAGCGAATACAAACAGTCCTTCATGACATATTTAAATTTAATTTTAATCTTCTGAAGTCAAACAGTAAGATTACCGGACATGACATGCTGTATACTGCCACTTTAAAGAGTTGCATTGAAGTCACAAACTGTAAGAACTTAAACACACAAAAGAGAAAAGCAAACCAGTGCTGTCTGAATAGTAAACTCACAACAGACTATTACATACAAACCAACAAAATCGGTCCTCAACTGAGAAGATAACATTACAGTATTTCAAAGAAAAGAGAAGAGAGGAACAAACCATATAAAATTGTTTTTAGATGATTAAGGTCTTAATACTGCACAAACACATACAATAACACAACTGGAGGAGCTTTTCAGAAGGTGAGTATCCTGTTTCTCTTTTTAGTAAATACTCTGAAGAGTTCTCCCACACATGGGGTATACAATTATAAGTGTGCAATGGCAATGCTAAACAATTCCACTCAACAATAGTCCTGGGCAAAAGAGAATAACTGTCTGAAAAAACAAAATGATTTCTGGGTTAACAGCCACTAGATGGCAGCTAGACATATACAGAAAAGCCAGTACTGTTTCATACTCATACAGTGCAGTACAATTGAAGCTTTCTAGTATGTATGAGACACTGTTTTTGCAAGTATGACCTTCACAGATAAATCTTGAAGCCCTCCATGCACTCAACTGCCTCAGTCTTTATCTTTATATGCCCTCTAATGGTGCTTATCAACAGAGGATAATGTGCAAACACCTTAATGAAGTTTCTTTGCGTACATCTGTATGGTATTTCAGTATATACCTTGACATGAGTATTGATACACAGACTGACTTTACCTGATCTGGCATGGCAATTCTTTCACCATTAATCAAGGTCAGTACTTTGTTGTCATCCATTACAGAGTTCATGCTTTCAATCCATAGAGTATCCACTGGTGCATCAAATAACAGCCACTTCTCATCTGGCTTCTCATCTAATAAATGCAGAAACATCATAAAAAAAAAATCAAAACTTTGCTGAGAAACTATAAAAAAAAAAAATGACGATGTGCGATAAATAAAGTTTAAAATTTAAGGACAGTATTGTTACCACTGTATCTGTGTCCTTCACCCTAAAGTTGTCATTCTGTTGTTGTGTGATCAGCTACTTTCACTCATTTTCCCCCTCTTACACATTAACCGGCCACAACTAACTGACACTCAGAAATGTCTATTTCAAGCTTTTTACTTTAATACATATACAAGCAACTGACACTAATATAAATATGATATGCAAATATATCACCTACACCCATGCAAAATGAAGCATACTCTTATTTGATCATCGTGTTTCATTTAAATCACTGGTAGAGATCAGACTTTTATAAAGCCAAATCTTTCAAATTACTAATAATTCAACAAGAGTTTGTTCATAAAAAATAACGAAAGATGTAATGATTTGTGACAATGTTACATACCTGCACAGGTCTGTCTCATAACACTGGAGAGGACACCATCCGTCCATTCATTGGTGTTGAGATCAAATTCACCATACAACTCACCAAGAGATAATGCTTTGGGATTAATCGGGTATTCCTGAAAATGAAGGTAAAGTAACACAATTTACTAAAATTACACTAAGACAAAACAAAAATGTGAGCTGTGTTTCATATTCTTAATAATATGCTCAAACCAGATAAAACTGCATGGAAACTAAGAAACACAATACACATAATAAAGTTGTTCTCTAAAAAAAGTCAGTCTTTACTTACCATGATAACATTACAATAGAATTGAGCAGGTCAGTAATGGAATATGTAACATTACAACAAAAAGTCACTGTGGATGGACTTCATTAAATGAAGCTGTTTGTTTAATTAGGGTATCTGCAAAGAAGGAGTATGAATCAGTGATTGTTTGCTACAATACTTGATAGTATAAGTCAATTACTATACATATACATCACCTACCTTGACAAGGTTATAATTGTCATCTCCTTCTTTCTTCATCCTTGATAATGTTGACTGTAGTATTTTCCAGGACACAGTCTTTCCACTCCCTGTCTTGCCAACAATCATGACTGAGTGACGGGAGTTCTTTGTCTCATACAACTGGATGACTTTGAGGATGGAACTCTGGATGGTCTGATAGCCATGATCTCTCAGCTCAGCCTCAATCACTTTCTTCATCTAAAACAAGGCATCAATTCATGAGTGTTTATGTAATAATCTGCTTACTTCTATCTACCGAAAAAAAAAGCAAAGTAATACAAAACTTACAACAGAAAATGAAATGAAAGGAAAGGGATAAAAGCTTCTACAGCAAATAATATAATATTCTTTCCTATGATGCAATACAATGCTTCCTGAGTAAAACTTTCACAAAATTCAGTATACAATGAGGGAGCTACTTAAATATATACAGCCCTACTCTTCACGTTAGAGCAGCGCTTCTCAACCAGTGGGCCGTGGCCCACTGGTGGTCCGTGAAGCTCTCCCAGGTGGGCGGCAAGATCCGCCATGAAAAAAGAAAAATAAAGAAAAAAAGAACAAAATAGAAAATAAGGTGATGTTATATTTCACACTGAGTCTAGTCCGAACTGTCAAGTCCGTTTAGTCCAAGTCCATCAACAGAGTTAGAGCATGCATCGTCATGATCAGTAGTCAAATCTTTTCCATAAACTCTTTGTAAGGTGAGCCTCAGAAAAAATTCTGAAAGTCAAAGTGGTCCTCGAGTTAAAAAAGGTTGAGAAGCGCTGCGTTAGAGCATATGAAATGGAGAAGTGAGGAATAATTTGAAGCAATTAATACTAACCTTTCCATAGTCAATGACAGGTGTATCAATACCAGGAAACAGATCAGACACAATGCCATTGAAGAGAGGCAGGTCAACCACTGTCATCTTAGCAACTACTACTAACCTTTCCATAGTCGATGACAGGTGTATCAATACCAGGAAACAGATCAGACACAATGCCATTGAAGAGCGGTAGGTCCACCACTGTCATCTTTGGAACATTCATGTCCTTCATTGCTAGCAGGAGAACCTGTAAAAAACAAACAAAACACTCTAACAAGGTAACAATCTTTGTTTTTCTCCTCACATATTGGACAACCTAAAACTGGAATCATAGGTGTATAATTTCAAGGGAGTCTTGTTTGATTTCCAACCACTCAAATATCATTCTTTGCATTAACCTGTGAAGCCAGGAACATCTCTGTACTCTAACATTTGTGAAAGATTTGTAACATTTGTGCCATTATTTGATTTGTGATTATGTAAACCCTTACTAAACAACTGTTGATGTTTCACTTAAAATAGTGACAAAACAGAGAGTGTATTGACAATTTTTACAATGAATGCTACATTTAAACATTCTAGATATTTAAAATGCAGATGTTTTGATTGACATAATGTCAGCAGTATCATGTGCCATACCTCTTCATCTGGGAGACTTGCTAGTACCCTCTTCTTCTTTCCAGCATATCTCAGCACCGATGTTAAAGCCCTCAAACCAAAATCATAATGGTCTTGTTTTGACAGTTGTTGGACAGCTAATGAGTACAGGGTATGGACTTTCTTGGCCAACACCTGAGAAGAGGGTAAGAATAATCAGTTGATGATTAGTCATGTACGTTAAAATGACTTGGGCACGACAGCAGCGAGTGGAAACAGAGCTGAGCAAATCTATCACTAGCAAAATTTGCAAAGAAAAGAAAATAGTTAAATATTATATACTGACTAAAGTTTCCACATCTTACCCTTGTATTGCTGAAGCCTTCACCAAAGAGGATAATTTCAGCAATGTAGCCAGAGTCTGGCACAACCATAGAAATAGGACGGAACATAGACTTGAGGTTATCAGGAAGCTCAGTACGACCAGCGTAACCTATGAAAGAAGAAATATAAGTTATCAAATGCAATGGCTAACTCTTCAGCCTACCATGATACAACATTGGCTGTTATAACCTAAGCTATTCCTCAGTATTTTAAGTATGCAGACACCACACCTACAAAGTTTGATGACAGTGCACCTCCACAGTAATTTACACACTGCTCTGTACATGCAATTATGTCACACTGTTAAAATGATTTGTAATTTACACTAACTTTCACTGCATCAGCTACTATCTAATGGTATTGCAAAAGCAAACCATACATCTTTACTTTCATCTGATCTCCAGTCAAAATATCTTCTCTTTTGGCTTCCACTGCTTCTGCAATTATTCATGTTACAACTTCTCCAGTACTACATGGTGATTATGCTTCTTCACCATCTGCAACTTACATCCCACAGAAATATCCAGATACCATCTGGTATCAACCTTTACACAATGTATTCCTCCATGTGATTCTGCAGCTCACCAGAAGATATTCCACATGTCCAAAGACCTTGAACACAAACTCATGAAGATCAGTATCTTCAAAACGAAGTAAACTAAACGAACACATTAACATACTTCAAAAGAACCAACCCTTTCTTCATTAATAGCACATATCAACAGTTTACAATTTTAAAGCAATGTGCACATTTTGCAACAGAATGATTTAAGTTTATTTTGTTTGATCAATTTCTCTTTCACGTCACTGGTTCACTTCACTGATCTTTAGAGTGTGGTGACTCACCTGGGTTCATGGTAATGAAGATACCACAGGACCAGACCAAGTTGATCTCCCGACCCTCAAAGACAAAGCGGGATGACCCAGCAGCTAGTGCTGATAGGATGGACAGAATCTGCTGAGCGACAACAGACAGTACCTCAATGTTGATTCTGTTGAACTCATCAAAACAGCCCCAGGCTCCAGTCTGAAACAAGAACCAGAAAAATAGCATGAACTGTTGTGACCACAAAAATCACACAAAGACAGCACAAAGATTACATCTAATAATTTAATATCATGTAACAAATAAATATTTCCACGAGTTTAATCACCACTTGAAATAATGATTCACTGTGTATGTAAAACACACCACATGTCTTCCGTTATATGACTAACTGATCAAAGGTAAGACAATTTCAATCTTACTCTGGTATTAAAGTTGCTTTAACAATCACTCTTGCATGCTTATTTGGCAAAAATTTGTTCATTAAGAAACCATGATATTAATAATGTGAACAACAAAGTGAACAAACTTTGGGAATATATCAAAAGAGTTGTTTTTAGCTGGTTTATAACTCACCTGTGCTAAGCCAGAAAACATTCTGCCCATAGATTTGAAATCCAGTCCTTCAGAACAATTGACCACAATGACATAGTTACCAAGGGCTTTACCCAAGTCTTTGGTTGTCTCTGTCTTTCCTGTACCAGCAGGACCTTTAGGTGAGCCACCTCGATGAAGATGAAGGGCAGTGGTAAGAGTCATGTAACATCTGAAGAAAAACAAAAAAACAATGAGATGTACAGTATCAAGGCTACAGGCTTTGAACATGTGCTTGGATGATGTCAATTTCTTTAGAAAGAACAAAGAGATAAAACCATGTTTAGCCCTTTACATTGAAAGGAAAGGAATAGCTGAAACATTCATACAAATAAAAACAAGTCTAACTGATCCACCCTCAGGTATCTTCATGCTATTATGAAAAATAAAGTTTGGAATTCAACAAGCAATCTTGTTACTAATGTAAACTAAGTGGACTTCTACCTGTCTGTGAGTGGGGTGATAACAAGTCTCCCCGAGTTGCCGAGGTACTCATAGCCATACTGGAACTGAGTATTAGTTTGTCTGACCACACAGTCATCAATGTCTTTGTCCCAGTACACTCTCAACTGCATTAGCCACTCAAATGCTGTTACATCATTGATGTTGGATTTGATCAACTTTTCAATCACATCACGAGCATGCACTTCAATGGTTACTAAGGCAACCACTTTTGCACGGAGCATTTTTGTCAGGTTTCCTCTGATCATCTCTGAAAATTTATTCAGCATAGATATCTGAAAATAAGAAAAGTCAACAGTGATTAACATGGACATATCTATGCATACACTGCTGAGATCTCAAGCTACAAGCAATCTTACATCTTGTTAGAAGTAACATTAGCTATGTCTTGTGATGTCATATCAACAATTCTGCTACAATTAACTGTTCTGTTACAATTAACAGGCAATGAGGAAATGCTTTACCAAGCAATTTTGTAAGTCAAACCTAGACATAGTTCCAAGACCCTTACAGAATGAAGGGGACAAAGGGTAAGTCCGGAAGGATATAAGAACTTAACTTAAATCTCCTCCATCCTTCATAAAATGTAAATGTTTTGATAATGTTTTGATAGGTTCTAACTCTGGTACCTGCTTCTTTTTCATGCTCTTCAAAGCCTTCTTGTCTCCCCTCTCCTTGGTCATGGCCAAAGCTTTGGTCACATCAGCTGTCCACTGCATCTGACTAGATGTTATAAGCATCTGGATAAGAGGGCAACATGAAGACATGAAATAGTCAAAAAGTACCTGTCTATCATTACTTATTCTTCTACAACAAAATACAACAGTGTCATGTTGCAGTCAGACTGACTGTTTTCCAATCACATGTACAGTCATATAAGCAAGTAGTAGAGCTATTATGTTTGAAGACCTGAGATCAAATGCCTGTCAGATCATGCCAAAAACCCTAAAAATTAAACTTGTTATCTGCTTGATGTCTGGTATAGAATATTGGAACAGGGACAGAAATACACTGTGGGTGTAAAACCTGAAGGGTCAAGACAACTACCCCAGTTTGTATTGCCCCAAGGGAACTGAGGTGGATTTTTGGAATGAACAGATGGTGAACAATATATATGTAATACCTCATGCACTGAAAGAATGGAAAGTGCATATCTATAAATGCACCATATTATTACTGTATAGCATCATCTATATCTTACCTGTCCTGGCCATTCTTTCACCCATTTGTCTCTTTTACTTAGGCTCTTCTTGAGGGCAATCTTACATTGCTTCAGTATTTCTTTCAGTGTCCACCTCATAATCCTTTCAATGTCACACAACCATGCCTGTAGAAAACAATTACAGAGTCACACGTTTCAAACAACAACACTTACTCTTTTATGCTACCACATTTGCAATATTATTGAATATTGTAACACATAGACAGCACGTCCTTTCTTGAATCCACAAATAAAAGAAAGAAAAGAAGTAACAAAAACAGAGAAAAAAAAAGGATGCAATACAACACTAGGAAAATGAATGAAAGAAAACATGTTTAGTGGAAAACAACTGAATAAAAATTACCTCAACAGGTCCTTCCAAAAGAACTTGGTTCCCAAAGTCAACGCACTCCCCATCCGCTGAGTACATAGCTTGAGCCTCAAACTTCTGAGTAATTCCCATCTTCTGGATTCTAAGACTTTTAATATTATCAAAGCACTTCTTGAGATGAGGTTGCACCTGTAATATAAAACAGTTTACCAACATGGTTAAAATATCAAATCCTTATTAACTGTTAAATGCTGACCTGCTTACATGGAACAAGCCCAAAAGAGAATCACCATTTTTAACTATTTGGACAGGAAATCTTCATGTACTATCACTCACACATAACACCACACCAATGGCAACCGGTAAGACATAAATTACCAAATGAAGGTAAACTACATGAGGATTACCCATTACCCTCTAAAATTTTACAAATACACCCTACTGTCAGTTTTCTAAATAGTCCTTACTGTAAGTTTTTTAAATCTGGTAAGTCTTCTGACTTAATGTTACTTACAGCCTGTGGATTCTTTGACTGTCCCAGTATTTCTAGCAAGTCATCATTTGACAAGAAGTAGAATCTTGGGAAGATCTGTCGTTTTGTCTCCAAGTACATATCTAGTGATTTCTGAATCTCCTCCAGCTTGCTGTTCATGTCATTCAAGGTTTCTAGGAGACCTGATGAAAAAAAAAGAATGACATTCATGGATAATCATTTAACATAGGAAGAGAGGTATACTATCTTTGGGAGTACTAATAATCACACTGTCAAATTTTGCCTTATGGCAAAGCGTAACATAGAAATCAAGAAATTACCATGAAATAGCATGATATGGGTCACATATCCCTTTTTATTTATTGCCCCCATGTTTAAAATACCACACCCCTTCCTTTTGTCAACAGACAAGAATTGTGTTATGTTATTAGCCTAAAGTGAATCTAAAAGTATCGAATAATTGTGTTCTACGGCACAGGTTATGATCATAAAACCCAAAGTTCTGTGAAGGCCATGGCAGAATTTAAATTGGCCTAAATTTGTACCAAACACAAGGTACAATCAGTCCACATGGAGGGCATGGACACACAATTTTTACCTTCATGATGAGTTCCTCTGAGAGCATTGTTGTCTTTGTTCATCCTTGTCATGATCTCCTTCCAACTAGTATTAACTCCATCAAACTCAGCTGATTCCCTTGGTAACTGTTTCCTGATATCCTCCCCAAGGAAAATGTTCTGTATTATTAGATAGGAAGAGAGAAGTAAATATTGAAGGATGCACAATGCTAAAATGACAGAGTTATTAGATAAGATATTGTAACATAAAACAGTCAAACTAACAGACCTATCAAAGTGCACCTGAGTAGATCAATTCCATGTTTCAGCAAACAATTATACAATGAAGTCAGGTAACCACCTCTACATACTTTTTGAATGTGATATAACCGATCATTCTATGCACTTCTATCATTCAAATTGTGGTGACTCACAGTCAACTTTTGGTAACTTTTACGTTTACATGAAAGAGGTGATGCACTAGAAAGGGGTGGGGGAGGGGTTTATTTCCAGCTCACCTCTAAATACATCCACTGTCTCTGTACTGTCAAGGTGACTTCAATAACTTCCAGGATGTGTGAGAGAGTCCTCTCCCAGTAATCTACCTCCTGCTCAAAAGCTTTAACAAAGCGTGAAGCCTTCATAGTAGACAGGGTTACTTGATTATCCTCAAGAGCCTGGAAGACCTCATCAGTAGCTCTGAATTACATACAAACAACAAAAGGCATATTTAATGCTGGAAAAAATTCTTTCTGGAATTTAACTGTATAATGACTACGAAATAGTAAAACATAATTTAAGGGTAGACATCAATTTTCCTGCCTTCTTTAACAGCTGCAAGCTTCCTATTTCTTTCTCTTCCCTTTGCTAGCTAAGTCTTGCATGGTGTCTTACACCACTACTCATAGTGATTGCTCCATGCTCAATGGGCTTTATCAGATCAAGGATAACCATCAAACTCGATACTTCCAGGCAGCCTACTCACTTGAGCCTGAAGTGTCCTCTGTCCTTGTAAGGTGAGATGTCTAACACCATTTCATCCCATGTGGCTCTGATTTCTCCCAGGGACTGCTCAATAGCCAGTTCCTTACTAGCAGCACCAGAAACCTCAGATATTTTTTCTGCAAACTGGTCAAAGCCGAGCTCAATGATCTTCTCTAGAGTAAAATCATCTGCCCTGTGATCAAACGGTTTCTGGATTTCATCTGCAATCTCTTTCCAATGACGATCTCTCATTGCGTGATTGTGAAGATCTACAACAAGAGGCATGGTGCGACGGAACTGATCCACACGATTACGAGAGAACTCCACAATTTCCCAGTTTTTGTCCTGTAATGTAATAAAAAATTGCATTTGTTAGTTTCCAGAGATGTTCATACTTGAAACTGTCCTCATTTTACAACCTAAAACTCAATTATCTGCATCCCTCTATATCAACAAATCTCACTATGACACTTCATCTATATATCTTCCTCTTAATCACTACTATTCTGAGGGAGATATTTACCTTCAGTTCTCTACTAACACTCCAAAGTGGTGAAGTACACATACTACAGTACTTGAAAAACTCTGCAAATGTATTTTGCTGGTACTGTATATATTTGTTGGACAGTTCAAGCTTTGCCACCTGTGTTGCTTTTGGACAGTTTAGTAGAGGAAACACTGACCATGTACAGTAGACCTGTACAACTCACTACATACTACATACACTGTATACTGTATGTGTGCTGTACACACTTGCAAAATGCGCAGGTACTGTAGTGCTAGCTGACACAAGCCCAAGTAACTGGTAACCCAATAACAGTACTGATAGGCATAGGCCTTCTTACAGTAGGCCTTGGCGCCAGGGTTGCCATATTGGTGTTTTTAACGCCAAAAGTAGCAATTCTGGCATTTTTTGACTGTCGTTGGCCGGACAAAAATGAAAACGCTCGTCAAACAGCATTTTGGTGTTTTTCTGGCGTATTTTCACAAATTACACATTTTCTGTTAAAATACACATATTTTCCTAGAATTCCTTTTAAAATTGCATGAAATACGCACAGTAAGTCACATCACCATCTGGTGCAAATCAGCGGATCAGTCACGTGGCATATGATATAATTCACGTTTTTTTTCGTAAAAACACGTCTCAGTTTTTACCAGTTGGTAGTGTTTTACAGAGCCATTTGGCCAAAAACGCACTTGGTGTTTTTTCTTCACTTTGAACACCAAATTTGGCTGAAAGTCTCCCAGAAAGTCTGCCAACCCTGCTTGGCGCATGCTGGCTTAACATTAGGCTATAAACTGGCCAAAGGTTGATTAGTAAAAACACTTGAACGTTCTGAGATAATGTATGTTGGGAACTTGCTCATTGAAGGCAGGTGTAACAACATTTTCAGAGAACTTACCATTAGTGTAACGTACGTTCCTGGCTACCCAAGAGGCAAATAAATGAAAAACTAAACCCAAACAAAAGATTATAGTTAATTCCACAGACCGGCCCGGTCCAACATAATGCTAGTAGGTGCGGCTAGGCCTAGCTGAATGCATCACAAATTTACTTTGCTTTCTACATTTTTACAATAGATGTACACTTCGTACGTTATTACCTGCATATTGAAGCCTGGCCAAATGCAACTAAGTCAAGCTTGTCAAAAGTTTGTTGACACCTAGCATTGCACACATTCCTTTTTATCTCCAACCAGAATGCAAAAATGCATTTGAGTTTCGATGACTTCATAACACAGGACTTGTATATGTACTGAAAGACACCACATACAAACATCTTGAGACAATGTAATAACAAGCTTTTTGAAAAATGATATCTCTGGTGACCTCAGATGACCTTTAACTTCCACCAAAAACAATATCATGCATGTGGTCAATATGAGATATCCAAAAATGAAGGATGAGACGTATCCATACTTGCTATCTTTACATGATGTTTACATGATCTTTACATGAAGTTAAAACCTTTCAGAGTTTGACCTCTTGTGACCCAAGACGACCTCTGACATCTGCCAAAATCCTTAGGGGTGTTCCTCTGCAAAAGGGCTGCCTACATATATTCTAACAATCACACCTGCCACTGTCACCCTTTTTGAACCATGAAGGTTACAAGGTTTTCAGAATTTGACCCCTGGTGACCTAGGATGATCTTTGAACTTCATCAAAAATCAATAGGGTTTTTCTACTCAATAAGGGCTAAACACATGCTACGTGTCATAACTGTCATTCTTATTGTTCTTGAGATATG
>JAAAJZ020000025.1:321599-335983 GCA_010015985.2 Actinopyga echinites
GGGGATATACAATAATCTGCTAGGGCTGTGGAGTGTGCCTCTAATTTGGAAGTTACCTGAAGAACCAAGTAAAACAATCTTCTTATAGGAAACAAAATCAAATTAACACAATTGTGGTTAAAAAAACCATGTTAAATTGAAAAGGCTAACACTCGATGAATTTTTGAGTTCATTTCAAAATGGTGCTTGCAGATCGTTCAAGTTCACAGGAATAAAGACGAATTTTGCACACACATTTATATGAAAATAAAACAAGCCATTGTCATTTCACAAGACAAATTATTAGTGCCTCTGAAATGGTGTAATTTACTTGACCATGCAAACTAGAGGAATGTGATAGGGTACTCACATAGACACTTGGTGTAGGAGGGTTCAATTGCTCCTTGGCAAGTGGGGGATATGGAGGTGGTGGTGGGGCAGGGGGAGGAAGTCTCTCTGTCAAAATTGCATGACTGAAGCCAAGGCCATTCCTTTTGAGTTTCCGGCACAACCTCAGCACTTCTGAAGATGGCGTGTAAACTGACACCCCTCCCGGGGGTGGTTCCGCCAGGGCCTTGGTAGAGGAGCTATCCTCCAGGTCACTTGATTTGCCCTGAATAAAAGAGAATTCACACAATTGTCATGAATATTTTGAAAACACTTCAAACTGTTTTTTTTTTTTAATATTATTTCTTGGAGAGGAAACTGGCATGACTGATTCATTTGGTAATGGTTACATGAACAAGTTAAAAGTAAAGAATAACTAGTCTCACCTGTATAAATGGACTTGTGTCACTAATGTGGTTCTGCAGTCCCAGGTCCCCATTCATCTGAAGGTCTGACACCTTCTCAGGGCTGTTTCCTAAGACTCCATTACTCTGGGCACTTATGGATTGATTTGCAGCATGATTAGTAAGTTGGGGTGATGTCCCCACTGTTCCATGATCAACATTGTTCGTCATGGGGGGTAACCCTTCCTGGGCCCCTTCTCCCAAGTGAGTGTGGAATGATTCATGAGAGTTATTGACTGGCAATGGCGTCTTGAAGAGAGCAGAGTGGCTGTCCCCCATGGGGACATTTGGCAGGGATCCTCCTCCATTCAAAAGACTTCCACTGCTACTACTGCTGCTATGACTTGGGCTCTGGTTCAGAGGAGGGGTGCCCCCATACTGTGAGCCCGTGCTTCTGCTAGTAGTCGTATCAGCAGCACTTGAAAGCTGTGCCAACATATTGTCCGCAATTTCCTGAGGTGACAAAATGGCCCTCTGCTCACCAGGACCTGACCTTGACCTGTGAAATTCAGCCAACTTTTGTGGTATGTCGGGATTTTGTGGGGCAACCACATTTGGTGCCGGGAAATCCACTGAAGTTTGTAATGGCGTAGTTGGCTCAGAGAGTGAACAGTTTGGAACACTAGGCAATGACAGCAGGGGCTTGTTCAAGCCAAATGAAGACATTGACCCACTTGAGTGTTTTAACGAAGTCGTTGAAATGGGACAAAGAGAAGATGCCACTGTTCCAACAGCTTGGGTTTCAATTGTCTGAGGTAGACTTTGCGATTTAAGAACATTTAAAACCTGGTTCATGGCATTTGAGCCAGCTCCCGTTCCTGCAATGCTTTGTTGCTGGTGTGCATCAGGTATGCTACTACTCGACAATTCCGGGTGTGTGCTGTATCCCTGGGGGATTACCCCAGCCCCAGGGAGACCATTCATCATCCCCACATTCAAGGTGGCACCTGACACACTGCTGGATGGTCCAAGTTCATTTCCCCCAACTGCATTAACCTGCTGTGAAACTGTTGACAATGGAGTCCTGTTCACTGTCTGACTCTGACTAGGGACAGATGTTGCCATAGAATTTGCAGTATTTTCAAGGTTTGAGGGTTCTATTCTTGCCATCTGTAAAACCAGAATACAAATAAGTACTTACTTAATCAATCATTTTTTCCAATTTTTCAAGCATTTTGACAAACTTCAAGAGAAAATGTGAATGTCCTTGAGCAACCTAATAAAAATATGCAGGAATGGTCTATGGTTTCGTTTGTTACCTATAGCAAAATACCAGCATTTCTGTCGTTTTTATAGTGGCTTGACTATGATGTGTCATGGTGGCTTATATCCTATTCCTAAATCACTGCTAAATTTGACTTGACCCTATCCAGCTCCACACCCTTCCACTTCAACCATCCGAAAACGTGTACTTTATCTGAGACTTTGCATAAGCACTACAGAGTTCTTGTGTATTTCTTGAACATAAATGCCACAACTTAACGAGAATGAAATCTGTTTTTGACTGAGATGGCTTTTTGCTTCCTTCCATTGACTTTGCCAGTACAATTCTGTGAATTGTTTTTAGGGCTGGAAGTTGCACTAATAAACTCAAAATTTTCCTCAGACCAGTATAACTCATGTAAGCGAGGGTTACCTATGAAAATACGAGGTTAGGAGAGGCAATGCAGATTAGACTGGACATCTTCACATTACCTGTTTCTGATGTTCTTGCATTAACCAGAAGTTCTGTTGCAACTGTTGTAAGACGAGGTGTTGCTCGGGGCTCAGAGATGCCTGGTTCTGTAACAGTTGATGCATGATGGCTACCTGGTGAGGGGTCAGGTAATATGGGGGTTGCTGGGGCGGTTGTGGCTGCTGCTGCTGCTGGGGGACCTGCTGCTGAGGGTTTAGCTGTGGCTGGGGGGTGCTGGCTGATGAAGAAGCTGGTTCTGGAGCTGAGTTACCCTGCTGGCCAGAATGCTGTAGCTGTCTTTGTTGCAATAATTCGGCCACCGACGTGGAAGACTGAGATAATGAGAGATGAGACATAAAAATAAATATATTCATACATCTACAGCAGGATACGCACTGAGAAGACTCCAGTAACTGGACTTCAACAAGAACACAACAATATCAGGAACATTTTGATGCATATGAAAGGATCGTTTTGTGAAATGCAAACCTTCTTCTTTCCTGAGGAGTTCTTCTTCTTTTTGGTCCCTTTTTCAGGAGGGCCCTGACTTGGCTCAGGAGTTCCCTGATTCAGGCAGTCAGACTGGTTGAGGCCACCAAACTGGTTACTGGTTGGCTGGCCTGGGTAAGGCGGAGGGTGTCCTTTGGTTACAACAGTGGCTGGATGCATCATTCTCGTCTGGAGGGATTTACAAAATTTCAAAAGATTATTTACAATTAGAAGGTAAAACATAACATGACAACATTGTTATATCTTCTAATGCCAACTACTGGATTAAAGTACAGGGTATTTTTCTTCATTTTGTATTTCAGCAAAAAAAAAATTCCCTTAAATTGTAAATGATCACAGGACAGAACCCCCTCCATTTGCTTGTAAGAATGAGATCTTTCTGTCCAGACATTTTAAAATAAATTCTACTTTCAAATGAATTCCTGGCAAAAACAAATTGAAGAAGCCTCACAAAGACACTTGAAAGAAATACAGGATCAAGAACCTTGCGTACTATACAACTAGAGGCATTTTTGAAAGTCAAATTTCACCTCACTTTTGGAAAAACAAGAATACAAACCCATTACATTGTGTCACGCATTCACAGATCCACCAGTTTTGTATCTGTACCACAGGACTCACAATGCAAATAATCTGACACACTTTGCTGAGGGCAATCTATAAATTATGGCAACTTTTTAGCTTGGACTGGAAATCTAGGTTAATTTACTGAGAATGACAGACACTGATGTTCTTACCTGCTGCATGGCGGCCATATTGCCTTGTCTTGAAGTAAGCTCTGCAGGGATGGGGAGCGTCCATGCTTCTTCGATGCTGGGCAAGGTTTTGGATCTGCGCACAATTCCAAACAGTTCACAGTTAGCCCATTTTTATTGAAAAATAGATACCATTTGAAGGAATGGTAACTAGCATATCACTGGAGCAGAGTGTGCTCATTTTTTTTAAACATTTTATACAGTTAAGAAAACTGTAATGTTCAGATATTGTTTGTAAGTGTCAAAATTATTCCCTGCTTGTTTTACCCAGAGTAATTCTCTTTGAGCATGATTTATTAATATTTGAAAAGGTTATATTAAAAGAATAATTAAGGCAAGCAGTACACACTCACTTATTTTGCATGTGTGGTGGAGGCATGGCATTCATTTGGGCTTGCATTAGTTTGATGCGGGCAGTGAGGGCAGGGTTGATGCTGGTTTTGGAGGTTTTAGAAGCGTTGAGATAACAGGTCAATGCATCCCTGGAAGAGGCAAGAAAAGAGAAGAGAAGTGAGAAATCATATTTATAATGACTTCTAAGTATTTGGAAGAATTCCTTATTACAAGAGTGTTCTTTTTCAATGTCTCTGTTACAGGCAAGCTGAGCTGTGTCTCCCTTTCTTAGTGATATCAGTGAGGAGAGACCCAAGCCTGACTCTAATTTCTTTCACGTACAAGTCTGCTAAAAAAAAAAAACCCATGTATCTCAATACGTCAGCAAAGTTCTTGGTACTTTTTTCTCTGTTCCTGTGATAACTCCAAGGTACTTTTTAAACATGTAATATGGGAATTAAAAAAGAATTCAAAATAAATCACACATTTGATGCAAAAAAACCTGCTCAATGTCATTTCCTTCCTTTCTTATCTCATACCTTGTACAAACAAGAGGAAATCACATTCACACCTACTATCACAGGATGTTTTTACCCGTTGTTTGTAACAAAACAAACATTTCCTTCATACATGTACAAACTAGGATCAGAAATTTTGAATTCAACTACAAACTGAATATACAAAGTACTGAAGAGTAATTGAGATGAAACTGAACTCTTCATTTACTGCAATTAAAAATAAAGTAAAAAAGAAATGAAAGGCTGAAATTCAACAATAACGCACTGCATATTGGGTACAGGTCCTGGGATATCTTACCGTGGTTGGCTGCAGGCTTCATACAGGATGCCAAGGTCAGTCCACGCTGACGTGTGAGATTTATCAAGCTGTACGGCACAGATGTAGGCCTGCAATGCATCCATAGGCTGGTTCTGCTGCTGATAAAGAACCCTGAAAGCAAAAATAATTGAAAAAGATTAACAAAAGTCCCAGGAATCTTTTACTTTTCTCAATAATCCAGAGTTTTACATAGCATATCTGACAAAACTCCCTGTTCAGGAATGTACTAGCCCTAAAATTCACATAACGTTATCTTACATAACCTGCTGTAATATCTGGCAAGTTCATAGAATAGTGAAAAAGAGCCCTAAAGGAAGAGCATGACCTCTTTTTTCTACTTGCTACTGTTTTGTCAGAAAGAAGTGGTCCTGAAACTGCACTTCCTGCCACACACCCTCCCCCCCCCCAATTGTTTGAAATTCTTATGCCACTGTGAAAGTATACCACATCTAGTCCAACAGTGAGGATTCCATCTTTTTTTTCAAGATACTACAATTAATTTTAATGTGGAACTGGCTAGATATATTCAGTTCATATTTCATTTTTGCACACAACAAAGATACCTTATGGTGCAATGTTTGAACATTAACATGCCACGGTACAATGATTGATCATCACAGGCTGGCATCACAAAAGGATAACAACTGTGAGACAAAATGAAAGAATCAGGTGTTGTCTACTTATTGATGATCCATCAACACTTAACCAGGCTGTAAAATAAGCAACCAGTGAGGAAAGAATAATATCAAAGTAATATGGTTGGGATACAGGCAAAATAATAAGACAGTCTTTTTTGGGGGAGGGGGGGGGAATAGGTTCGATTGTGCCACACCAAAGGCACTGAAAATCTTTAGTGTAAACCAAATGAATGCCACAAAGGCTATTGTCTGGGAGGGCTGGTAAAAGTGATAGGTTTGCTTATTCAACTAGCAGCAGACAGAGTTCAACAAGCTAAAGCTCACCCTATGGAGCACCAAGTGTCTGCATTGGCCTCAGATTTGTCAATGGAATGCCTGTAAGAGACAAAAGCTTCGTGGACCTTATTGAGAGATGAGTAACAGCGGCCCAGGAAGTACCAAGTCTGTCCGCTGTTCGGGTCGAGCTCCAGGGATCTGTGTAGAGACTGGATAGCTTGGTTGTCACAAGCAGCCTTGTCTGTGATCTTGTCTGATGTGTGGTGCAACCAACCTGCAAAATGAACAACAGAACAGTAGACGGACTCACTCATCTCTGATATCCATCAACTTTGACTACTGTAGCAGGGTACCAGTTACAACTCTTTGTGATTGGTTGTCAACAAAGAACTTGCTACTACCTAGAAGGTAACATCATGCATGGTAACAGACACATATTTAAAGTACTACCAGTAGAGTAAATAACAGACACCAATGCAACAGTGAACTGTGTACAAAAGACTCAAGAACTGTGACTGCAGTCACAGCAGGGAAATTCCATCCTCCCACTGGTGTCAATTTAAGGGCATTTTTGACAATTTTAGGAGGCAGGTGTAGTCAATACTAAGCAATAACATAAAAGTAAACCATGTTCGATATCCTCAATACCAGTGGTTACACAAAAAAAAAAAAAAAAAAATCAAAACCTAAGACACCTCTCCCCCACCCCTCATTCCTGACCATTTCAAATTTGAGGGAAAAATATTTTGAGCATCATGCTCAAGCAGCAGGGTCAGTCATGGCAGGGGGGGGGGGGTCCAAAAACATTGCCAGTTGTTATTCTGCAGTAGATAGCACTGTTCAATTGTGAAGTAGGTGAGGTAAGTAGGAGTGAAACAGATCATTTGAGAAAAGTTTGGAAATTGTAGGGTAGGGTGCAAGTACAATCAGCACCTGACAACAGTACAAAAGTAAACCATGTTCAGTGAACCTTAAGACAAGTGACCCTACTAGCCAAAAGAGTAATCAGGAGATTTCCCCCTTCCCTCCTCCCCTTCTCCTCCCCCGACCCCATCCGCCACTTGTGAAAATTTAAGCTTGCTTACACTAAAGCGGGAATTGTCGGCACACAAATGCTTTCTCTGAGAGATTCTTGCGTATGTAAAAATCCTGCAGATGGTGTCATAATGCAAACTTTGCAAGAGAAATGTCTTTCAAACAAATGCTCATGTCATGTACTAACCTGTATGCCTACACACCTTGCACAAATGGAATAACCATATGATAGGTAAACAAATGTTATATACGCACATTATAAACACGGCAAACAGATAAAACAATCAAACACTGGATACAATTTCATCACAACCTTCTGTATCATTTAAGTATAGTGTTAAACCGATTATGTGCATTTCGTATCAGTATAGGTATGAGCCGATATTCCCATTTTTTCATCCTGTATTGTTATTTGTAAAATTTACCCAAAATGGTGATACTACCCAACCGATATTTCTTGTCCTACACCTCATAAAAATGTTACATTATTTTGGTATATTTGACTGTGATATTTCACCTCATGAAAATCGACAACACTTAGTGACAGTGCTCAATTGCCTATAGTTTAGTGAAGAGGATGCTAACTTCTCAGATATCGGTATCACATCGGTATAGGCCCAGATCTACCGTTACTGAGAATTGAAATACTGGTATCATTAATAATGGCTTCTTGCAATATTAGAACAGTACTACAAGTCCCAATATCTCACCTCATGAAAATGACACAACACTTAGTGGGTAGTACCCCAATAGCCTACACCCTGCATGGCTCAGTGTACCGGATGCTCACTTCTCAAATATCTGTATCAGATCCAGATCAACCGATATTGAGAATTGAAATATTGATAACAGTAATAATGGCTACTTGTAATACCATCACAGTACTACAAGTCCCAATACTTCACCTCATTAAAAATGATACAACACTTAGTGGTAGTAGCCAATAGCCTACACCCTGTATGGTTCAGTGTACCAGATGCTCACTTCTCAAATATCTGTATCAGATTCAGATCAACCGATATTGAGAATTGAAATATTGGTATCAGTAATAATGGCTACTTGTAATACCATCACAGTACTACAAGTTCCAATATCTCACCTCGTGAAAAATGACACAACACTTCAAGGTAGTGCCCAATAGCCTACACCCTGAATAGTTAGCCTAAGTGTACACAGGATGCTCACTTCTCAAATACCAGTGTCAGACTACATCATACCATGGGCCTTTGTGGCAAAGTAAGGAAACAGTCATCTATTTGCAAAGCAAGTTCATTGTTAGCGCACTTCATCCTCTTCTATAGGCCTACACACTAAGTGAAGTACACTGACAAACAGGTGTGAGCCCTTTGTAGGCATTTTCACACCCCTTTCAAGGCACAAAAACTTCCACAGGTGTAATACTGGGATGCATGAATGAACTTGGACATTTACAAAGAGGCCCTGCTTCCTTTCAGGTTTCTAAAATGTTTGCTTTTCTCTCTTTTTAACTTGCTACTTATTAATTTCACTGAAAATCTGATTTACAATAGAGTGGTCTAAGGTCATAAAGTGCAATTCAGGGAACACACTAGGTCTGGGGGACTCCCATACCTATGGAGTAAGATCCTCACGACTGAAGGTCAGAAGGGAGTAGAAACTACAAAATTGTACTAGGACAATGATGTCATATTACTGCCACATATGCATAAAAATATTGAAGAAGCTTCACTATGGAAATCACCTAAAACACAGCAAATATGATTTGCATTCATGTTCATGACAGCAATCAGTGGAAATTCAACAACAATGTCAACTCTGAGGACAGTGGAGTCATCACTCGCACAACAAGTGTCAAGTGACTTGCCCAGGCGTAAAATACAAGAATAAACAAAAGGAAAGTACCAGCAAGACAGATTTAATGGCCAAAATGTTATCATGATTCCAGGAGATGTCCACTCCACCTACTTTCCAAATAATTTGCTGGTCTTTCAGATTGAACTTTGTAATGATTCTTATTGACATTTCATTCATACAGGAAAAGACTACATGTAAAACTCTACACAAAAAGATGCACTCAAGTATGTCCTGTAGAATGTGGATTTCAACATTGAAATTTAAAACCTATACTAAAAAGCATATGAACATAAAATTACAACCTTTTCCAAACAAGTCTCCCCCTGAGCTCCAGACCCCTAATAAATACCCTTCCAAATACCCTTTCCCTTCTGCCTTCCCTTCTGCCTTTCCTTCTGCCTTCCCTTTCCCCTTCCTCATCCCCATCCCCTTAAAACATAATTTTAACATTGTGCTGCACATATACCACTAGCAAGACCTACTGTTTCACCACTCATGTTCTTTCTGGCTGGATTTCAAGTTGTGACATGTTTCTTTAAAGAGCTAAACAAACAGACCAGACAACCCTGCCAGGGCCTCCCCTACTCACCCAGCTGTCTATGAACAGCGCACTTGACGGTGTCAGACACAGGATTGAGAGTCAGTAATTCCTGGTATCCCTCCTTGGCAGCTTGATGGTTTCCCTGGGAGGAACAAGAGAGGCAGAGAGATGATGAAAGATCATTTCTACTGGTATCGAGATAAATACAAAGACAAATCATGGAAGTAGGTACGAGGAGAGACAGAAGACTCTAGACAACAAGAACTGAAGCAGGAGAAAAAGATGGAGGACTGATAGAACAAAGACTGGTATACAAGGACAAAGAGAATTAATAATTGAACAACACATAAATTATGCACTAGCCTGCAAAGCTGGCCAGGGAATCTTTCACTTCTTCAATGAGATACAGTACCTTGTATGTTAGGAATGATTGAAGCCAGCAATGATTGAAAAAACTATGCTCTGCAGCAGGTAGGTCCACACAAAATCCACAGCTAAAGCAAAGACAAGTCTATCCTTCTCTGAACAAACCACCATTAAGCATCACATCACCATCAAATACTATTCTTAGCTCTAATTTGTAACAGTAATTTACAAAGTGGGAAAAAGGGACTTCTCACAATGGCAGACCGATTAAGTCACACATTTGCTTATCATTTACATCCTCAGGCAGTTGTTGGCATTTGTAGATGAATATGCAGCGTCACAAATACACTTGCGTCACGTCTTTTTCTCAGAGTAGTAAATAAACTATCAACTGTTTCTTAGGTAGAGGTTTGCCTTATCTTTCATAGTGATCACTCTGAAACCCCAAAACACTGGTTGAGACTGGTTCAAGGTTTCTCTGTAGTTACTCTTTCTGTACAACTGCTTTGCTATTTAATTCACCCCCCACAGTCACCTTATGCAAAAGAGGATAACTGACGTCTGTCTGCAGCATTTTCAAGAGCAACTGATTGCAAATTTCAAAGCATCTTTTTCTGGAATCTTGACTTAAGTCTACGCAAGTAGCTCGTTCTTCAGATTAGGCCAGTGTTCCATCTACGGTAACATGTTTTTCATGGCCTGGTGATGTACTGTACATCATCAAATGTGAACCATGGCTAAGTTACATTTAGAATTGTCCCAAAATGTCAGTTACTTCACATAATATCAAGCAGTTTCTCTCCCTCTCCCAAGCTCATTTTGAAACATTTAAATCTTACGATCCTCTTTACTCTTCCTACACATATATCTTACATTGTGTTTCAGAGCACAAATATTGCATACTAAGGAAAACCAAGGAGATACAACACTCTGCATAAATTAAACAATTCTGTAATGAAAATACAATAGTATCACATGACAGAGCACATCCATTCATGACTTGGTATATCTTGATAAATACTAATTCAAACTGGGTTGACTGCAGTTACCCTTTTTTAAATGTCCTTGAATGCTGTTCAATGTAGGGCATATTATAAATGTACCAAACCTCACTGTGTGTAACATACCTTCAATGTACAAGCACAGATGATAAAGTTTACATACCACCAACAGCAATGAGACAGTAATGATCAGCTTAGACAATGTCATTAGCTGCATGGTGTAATTTTTACTGGTATGACCACTGGCACTTCAGAGCCTGAGCAGTTTGTATTTGTTAACAAGACTACCCTGTGTATTTACAAAATACTTGCTGTGGTGTTCTATAGTGATCAAGACACAGGGCCTTCAGCAAGTCAAGTCAACTACAAAGTGTGGAAAGTACACCAACATGATTTATAGCACAATAGCCTAGTGTAATTCTCATGTATATCGACAGAAAGTTCCATAAACCAAGAGGTTGTATACTTCAAAAGGAAAGAACATACACAACTATACTGTTAAGTTGTCCAACAACTTTTCCGGGCAGCCCCCAACCCTCAGCTTGTCCTTCATTGTTACTCATGGGGGAGGGGGCAGGGAGGGTAGAAGGGTGGAAGAGAGAGACCAGCCAATAACTAAACGTGGCATGGTTAGTATTAAATGAAGACAAGATTCCTTCCTACCAGCTCAGACAAGTTTTGGTATGTCACACAAAATTAAAACCACAAACCAGGCAATATTTAGAAACCTAGTACCAATAAGAACAGGAGACTATACAAAATGTTGGAACCTAGTACCAATTGGAATAGGACACTATACAATATGTAGGAACCTAGTATCAATAGAATCAGGAGACTATACAATATGTAGATGCCTGACCAATAAGAACAGGAGACTATACAAAATGTTGGAACCTAGTACCAATTGGAATAGGAGACTATACAATATGTAGGAACCTAGTATCAATAGATGCCTGACCAATAAGAACAGGAGATTATACAACATGTCGAAGCCTAGTACCAATAAGAATAGACTATACAATATGTACAGTAGGAACCTAGTACCAACAAGAACAGGAGACTACACAGTATTTAGAAATGTACAAGTAGTACCAATAAGAACAGGAGACTATACAATATGTATAAGCCTAGTACTGGACACACAATCAACTCGAGAGATACATGTGGTCACCTCAGTATAATTTTACAAACCCTTGTTTGCCAAAATAATGTCTGGTTATAGCAACAGCCTAGTTATACCAATCCATGCACCAACTTCTGGTTGAAACTGCTACAAATTACTTGAAAATAGATGTAATATTTGTGTGGAAGAAAATCAACTTGAAAGGGCACCTCGACAAAGCGAGAATACTTCCCATGATGCTTCTTCAAAAGTTGGGTTGGGATCATTAAATTATGGTGTTCAAGAAAGAAGAGCAACATACCTCTGCCCCTATGGAAGAATGTAGTTTGTAAAGAAGGGGAAGGAATTTACAAACTGAGGCAGTTGAGAAACCGATTATGAAGTTTGTACTTACAAAAGAGCTAGAACAAGCATGGATGCACTACCAAATTTATACCTCTATTAACCTTCTTGCTAATAGTATGCTACTGCTGGTATAGTACCAGCAAGTACACAAGAGTTAAGTTCTGTCTATGCAGGTTGACTGGCATTGACCTGGACAGGTCTAAAAGCACTAGTTGACACTACAACAAACCACTAAGTAGGAAAGTCCCTGGGGGTGACCTACATTGAGGAATGCACCCAGTCACAACAGTCAAAGTAAATACAGGTTGCTCTTACTTTGGGGCAGGTCAAGTAAGTTTGCTCAATGGGTGTCAGCCTGACAGAGAAGACAACCTTCAGCTTTAATTTGAGGGACTTTGAACTCTTTTAACAAAATAGGTAAGCGATGTCACCTCAACAGTGTTCAAAAGACATGTTACATCTGTTTCTAAGTATACAACAATGTAAATCTGAAGTAAACATTGCATAAAAACTGTCAAAGCCTGCAACAAGAGCTCCAACATGATTAATACAATGAAATGTATGACACTACTTTGGATATCGCGAAAAGTAATGATCAATATTTTAGGCCACAACTACCCAAGATAAGATATGACAAAACGTCACGTTGAATGTAGTCGTGGAGGTGTAAACTGCTCTACGAAAACAACTTCATAGATTGCCATTGCATCGTGAGCCATCAGCCCAATTGAACAGGTTCCATCGCATGTCAGATGCAGCCGTTGCTTGTTGTGGCAAAGCAGGCTGGTCTCAACATGACACCTCCTCCTCTTGGGTCACTGGGTAATCGTGACGATGTGGTCTGGGCTTTGGGACACAAAATTTGCTTGCTTGTGGTAAACCTAAACAACTTCTTGCGCTAATTTAATGCCCCGACAAAAGTTGCCGCACAATTTAAAGAAGCCAAATGTTTCAGCACTAGTGGATATGTTAATTCAAGTTTTAAAGCAGGAAACTGGATTATGTTTCAAGTGAGGATACGAAGGGAACTTATTGTACAGGGGAGTTCCATCTTCTTCAGAAATTTTTGAGCAGTTGAGGTGCCAAATGATACAAAATGGTGCCATTAAGAGATAGGGATAGACTGTCCCTTAAAAGCCACCATAGGAAACACTCCAACTGACAACTGTTAAAGGCTCACTGATATTAAATAAAAAAAATACTTATAAAAAACTGCATGAGCTTTTTAATTTCCAGAAAACTTTGAAAAACATACGGATTTATTCAAGTGAAAGCATTAACCTACCTGGACTTCATGCAAATGGGCAATATGGAACTTGACTGTAAAAGAAAAGAACAGGGAAAATGTAAGATATTGACCCCTTTTCCCAAACATACTTCTGTTGTTATTTTAAACAGAACAAGATACAGCACATACCTTCAGCAACACATTTCACACTTTCAAAAAGTCTGGTACCTCACTAATCTTTACTAACCTTTATGGTAGGCACCCCCTCTCTCCTCCCCTCCCCCCCAAAAGAAAAATGCTTTTGAACTCTTCTGAAAGTTTCATTCACAGTCATCTACCTCATCTCACACCAAATACCACATGAAAGCAAACATAATATAGTGTAGACACAGTAAGTCGATGAACATGAATGTAGCAGCGTATCTGTCACCTGATTGGAGGTTCAGGGTGGAGTGGGGAATGTAGAACAAAACTGTGTTATGATAAACACAAAATGAGCTGCATCACCTTACACACGTAGTAATACAGGTGTCAAATCACAGTAAGAGTGCCAAACATAAATGTCTTGGATCCATTCAAAATGCCACTCATGATTTTCTCATGTTACCTGTTTTGACGTCTATCAAATCGGGACTCAGTTTATAGCTGTCAAAAACCACCCTGGTGTATTGCACAGTTGTCTTCTGCTGCTAAACAAAGTTTTGATTTGAAAGTACCATTACTTGTGGCAAGGTGACAGCTAGCTTTAGGAGGGCAAAAGATTGTTCACCCAACAGCCTCAAGATATTTTTAGGGATGTTTTGAGCTATTTGGGAAATGCAAAAGTTTTGACAATTCTTTGAAAAATGAGAGGAATGAATTCATGTCAATACATGTATGCCCACAAAAATGTACCACCCTCCTAGTTATATGAATCTTAACTGTATTACAAGTGTGTGATCTCATGAACCCACCTGTGTAACTGATAATATGTGTTAATGGAAGTTTTTTCAAGTGCTCTATCCTATAAAAGGGTATTTCTTGTGTCTTCAACAGCAATTGAACATGGACACATTTCAACAAAATTGCACTTTTGAAGAGGTTCTCATTTTTTTTGAGGGGGGAGGGGCATTTTGCTT